>ML996699.1:819645-889645 GCA_010356995.1 Trichodelitschia bisporula
TGGTGCGTTGCGTGGTGGTTGTGGTCGTGTGCATGGAGTTCGGCTGGGGTGCAAAATTTGCGTTTTGCGCTTCGCCATCGACCCAGACGTCTCCCAGGGGAGCTCCAGGTGTCATCCTGGGCGGATGGGCCCCAGTAAGCTGAATCCGTTCGAGTTTGAAGTATTTGAGCGATTCTGAAGGCTTGAACTCGAAAACATTATCTTCGCCAAGCTTTGATGTTTTTACATATAATACATATTGTAACCATAGACAGCATAGCAAGAAATATTAGTTCTGCTGAGTCGGCGCATATTTTGTTGGTGGGTGCAGACGCTAAGGAGAGCATCCAAGAGCTAAGATAGAAGGTGACAACAGCCCCCAAAGATATCAGAATCTCATCAGTTTTTGCCTATTCATTATCCCTGGTACGGCCCTGGTACTGGCCCAGGTACAAACCGCGGTCAGTAACAAATTAAAGAGCTAGAACTTAGTTCTGGTAAAAATTTCAGTTTCTGTAACAAATACTTGCTTTTTGAATAACTTCCGGAACCTCCGCGGAAGCCAACTGCAGGAGACTAGAAGAAGCTCACGACACATGCATCGAGTGGGCGAACAGACACTGCGCAAGCTTTGCCCCAGAA
Organism: Trichodelitschia bisporula; assembly: GCA_010356995.1. Classification (NCBI taxonomy): domain Eukaryota; kingdom Fungi; phylum Ascomycota; class Dothideomycetes; order Phaeotrichales; family Phaeotrichaceae; genus Trichodelitschia; species Trichodelitschia bisporula. Next base: position 820,267 of record ML996699.1, read on the forward strand.
AAATACAAGCTGATCCATTTCACAAACAAAAGGCAAACGCCCACTGCCACAGCAAACATCGAGGGAATCGCAGCCCCTCCGGTCCAGTCCGGAAGGATCCTCGGAGTATGGGTCGACCCAAAACTCAAATGGAAAGCCCACGTCAAGGTGACAGCCGAAAAAGCAATGAAAAACTTCAACTCCAGACGACTTCCAGGGCTTTTCCTCAACCCTTCCAGGGAGGGTTTTTGCCGTGTTGAACCAAAGAAATTGGTCAAATCCACTCCTAAAGTGGTGAGACCCGACCATACGGCTAGCTAAAACAAGCCTGGGCGTAATCAAGCTATTATTATTATTGTTATTATGTATTATATGTACACCCCAGACCCCGAGATACACACCTGCCTTACCAATTTGCCATTCAGCCCGATCCCGGCTAGTCATTAAATTTTTCCCATAATAATAATAATAGCTTGATTACGCCCAGGCTTGTTTTAGCTAGCCGTATGGTCGGGTCTCACCACTTTAGGAGTGGGTTTGACCAATTTCTTTGGTTCTACGCGGCAAAAACCCTCCCTAGAAGGGTTGAGGAAAGGCCCTGAAAGTCGTCCATTGGAGAGGGGCATGTGAGCCTCACGCCTTTTACATGTGTTTATCATCTTTTCTTTGCACTATTCTTGTGTGTCCCAAGCGAGAACTTGGCCGCACGCAGAGAAACTGAGAAACATTCCATGTCCCAATTAAACCCCAAAAACGCCGAACGCCTACAGCAACGCAGATCCCATGATTCTAGGTCATGTTATCGAACGAGAGAAGGAGAGGAAGGAAATTGAGGAATGCCAGGTGGTGTCCTCTTTGGGGAGATCCGGTTCCTGGTAGCAAGGGTGGTGTTGAATCCGCTCTTCTTCACGTGTGGGTAGACTGGTGTTGTTGCTAGTCCTAGTATGTTGTCCTAGTATGTTGTGTTTGTGGTTGGAGAGAGGGTACCTTGGGGGGTTTGCTGCTGGGTTGGGGGACGGTGTTAACCCTGAGAACGGGGATTGGGTTCGGGCTGCATGGTGTCGTGTGGTGAGGTCTGTGGCCTCCGTTGTATTGAGCTTTTCCGGCTCTCTTGGGGTTCCTGGGGGGTTCCGGTTGCGGGCCGTCAGCTTTGTAGTGGCTCGCTTTCATCCGGTTCCCTTCGAGTCTCGCTAGGAGATTGTGGATTTATGAACAGTTCGTGGGGTGTGGGCGGCTTTTTTCCCACATAGCCCTTATTCATATGTGGCTATTTACGAATATATAGTCAGCAAATACCATGATTTGGGGTAAGAAAAGGTTTGCATAAGGGGTGTATTTCAGATTTAGGGGTGGGAGAATGGCCTTCATCTTAACCGGACCCTGTTTCTCTCGAAGCGCATGGAGCGATCATTGAGATGGTGAAATTTCCAGTCGATGGAGGCATAGACGGATGAACACAACTGCGAAAGAACTAATGTTCGACCTTGAATGTTCAGAGTCTTTTGGATTTGATAGGTGCTGCCTTTCTGCCTCGCCGGAGTGCTTCTCCACTCCCCTCCACAAATGAGGGGCTATGGCAAGCCTTGTGGTGTGTGGTACACCTACCATGAGATACTAGGCTTACTGAGAATGTTTCGTGGAGTTTAAGGTGCGACAGATAAATGAAAGGAAGCTGTCTTTGAACTATAGCTGCAGCTGCATTTGCAGGCCTTACGTGCCATGTCCATACCGGCGAGGAACGTTGATACACACAGTCCGGTACTGGCCTTGCGCCCTTGGCACGCGGGTCGCACCTTCCCCAACATCAAGTCTTGGCATTGACTCACACCTGCATAAACGACAAATGGACAGCTGCAGTTTTACAAACACCGAACGATCAACTTCCTGTAAAACTCGCTGGTCCTCACGCTGTGATACCTAGCCTGCTTTACAACAACTGAGAACTTCACTCCCCTTATCGTTGCCTTCCTGTGACAGCTCAGATGGAGGAAAAGGTACTCCGGTTCAACAACCTTCCTCGGCCAAACACGTCACCCACTGGGCTCCCAAATCACTGGGTCTTTGGCGTTTGCCATGTCGACCTCGAGCCCCAGGGCGATTTGGTTATAGCCGTCAACCCAAAGAGCAGCTTTCTAAAACAAGCCGGTCCAGCCCAAATCCTCAAGCTTGGAACCGCGGCCGAAAAAGCAGAAGCCACGATCTCGTGCCTCCTTGACGCCTTTATCAAAGCCGATGCCACGAACTCTCCAACCTTTGCACCTTGGACCTGGTCCACCCTGGATTCCGTCACGGCCCAAGCTGTTCAAGATGCCTTGAAGAAGCACGGCGTCAAATCCGAGATTTGCCGCGTAGGTGTCTGCACCGCCGAAGAGATCGATATTCTGGAGTCGGTCCGTGCCGGCTTGTTCGACGAGCTGATCAATTTGATGAAGACTCGCCGCCACCAGCCTCCATTATTGACGGTCTTCCCGGGCGACATCTCGAGATGCCACAACTGCCGCATGAGCCGGGAAAGCTTCTTCGTGCCGCTCAAGAAGTGCTCCAAGTGCAACAGCGCCTACTATCATTCGAGAGGCTGCCAGAAGGACCACTGGAAGGACCACAAGCATGACTGTCGGCGCCTCGCGAGCGGCACCTACAGTCCACTCGAATACTACGACATCAAGGCCTCTGTCGACCCAAATGCCCGTGCGCTGATGAAGTCGCTCAACTTGGAGCCTCGCCACGGAAGCGGAATCGGGTAAGTATATCATCGACAGTCGTGGCGTATAAACGAGCTGACACAGCCTGCGGCCTTCCTCTGCATCGCCTAGTTTTCACCGGCCAGGACACTCCAGCAAACATGAAGCTACTTTTCGGCCAGGATGTCAAGAAAATCAAAACCGATCACGAAGACGCCCGCATCCAAGTTTTGCTCGACCCGCCGGTTGGATCGCCGGCCCACGTCTTCAATTTGCAGTGGCACGACCCTTCGCTCACTCGAGCTCCACGGCCGGCAACCGAGGCCGAGGAGAACATGATTAAGGAGGTCAGACAGATACAGGCCATGATCCGCAACAGAGTCGGCGTGGGAAAATCACCCTCAACGAATGATATGAAGGCCATCATCGTCGAGGCGTTCGGAGCAAATTGGGTTGATAAGTTGCCGGTCTACCAACTGGCAACGAATACTATCGACCAGGGTGTTCCAGCTGGTGGGCACCGTTACTGATACCTTCGTCTGCGACCTTATCCTGTCGGGATTGGAGGCTATGGGTTGCGTACTTGGAGGATAGAAGGAAGCATGATTACTCAAGTAGAGATTATGTCATTCCCGGAGGCACGGGAGGAAGGAACGCATGAGGAGGTTACCCTGTATTTCGAACTTGAGTGATTTGCACTTCTCTCCTCTCTTCTATCTTCAAAGTCTTTAGTGAATCCAAGCTACTGTTTGTCTTCGCGTCTTACGTGCCCACCTCTATGTTTTACGCAACATTATGGCGGCCCGACTGCCTCTACCAGCGTAGGGTGCGAAGTCTGATATATGCCAATGTTGCTCGGAAAAATTGATATCGTTGCGCCGGCTAACGGCTACTGCCAGCTGTTGGGCGCGCACTGAACTATCAAGGGCGGAAAACAAACGGAAAGAAAAGGGGAAAAGAAGCGATATGCTCCGATCCACTTCATACCCCGTTGTTATACTGAAGCCCGTCAGTTTCAGCTTCTGGAATCGGCTGATTGAAGGTCCGCTGGATGCTCAGGCTATTGCGGGATGATGCTGCGACTGAGGAAAGGTGTCTTCTCCTATGGACGATGTACCTACCGTCTGGCTATCTCTCGCTGCTTCGTTAGTCGCTTCGATGGTTGTGTTTGACAGTATTTTATATCGACAAACTTTTCGTCCTCGCGCCTTCCAATGAAGATAGGCTGAAAATGCCGATGGATTGTCCGGACCGTTCTTGAATGATGAACTGAACATGCGGAGGCGATCGGATCAGCCGTCCGAGCTTGTCTTTCCCTCTGGAAAATCGACTTCATTCCGCACGCTGATGACTCACCGGTGCTTCCCTAATCTTCCATGCAGCCTCTGGTCGTCCTCCTTGACTTCTCATTCCAGAGTTTTCTCGAATCTCACTTGCACCGGTGATCGAAGCCACGCATAAAGCCCACTTGCATATCGTGGGTTTTCACAACGTCAGCTGCGTCTGGTTCTTCAACTTGATACCGTTAATGGGTATACCAAACAGAGCGATTACAGAATAATCGGAGATAGATCCTCAGCACCTCAGTCTTTGAGCCTGCATCACCTACAGGCTCATCATCCTAGACTGCACAGCGTGGGTGTTTTGGACAGGGTGAGAACTGGACTCTGGGGGTCTGATTGGTTGGTCTTGTTTAAAAGCCCCGTCTTGTGGTTGGTAGCCAAGAGGTGTGCATATCAGGTCTAGAACCAGGCAGTATGTAATGGTTCCGCTCGCAGTGAGGAAGAAAGTATTTCGCTATATTGGCACTGAAAGAAATGCATCATCCGGAAGTCGGTACGGGTGTCGGACGCGTAGATGCTACTTACACCCATGGTGGAGCAAAAAGTACAGGACGCTACATCTGCGCTGCACACAGCACCTACTCACCCTTCATTCTAACTGACCAAATGAGGGCAGCCAAATTTCAGGATTAGTAAAAATTTCCAAGGTAAACAAAGCCAAAGAGATATAGAATACCTAGCTTGAGAAAGAAATTTTAATGTGCTACCGTCTGTCTATTAATCCTCGCGCTGTATATGTGCATTCCACGACAGCGTCTGAACGTTGACATTCTTGAAGGGAAAAACTACAAGCACAGTAAAAGTTTCAGAGATTCAACGCGAAAATTGGTACACCGCGTTTTCAGCGCCCAACTCTTACAGCATTTACTAAGTCCAAACCTTCAGTGGGATACAAATTTGCCCAGAGGATCAATGTAGTAAACTTTACATGATCAGAGTTGCCTGAATTACGCTGAAAGTTTGGTGTCTTCTTTTGCTCTCCATTCGGTTGCAGAACAAATCGTTCTTCATTTACCAAGTTCTGGGGTTAACTCCAAGTCTCAATGCACTTGCAAGGCAATGATGAATTATGGTAACTCATATTACGCGGATTACCTGGACCAGTCGGGAACTTATCTCTTCTACTGCTGGCATTCTCGCTTGCGTCCTTAAAAGGTCGGTGGACCAACCAGGAATCCAGGGTTGTTGCACAACGGTTCTGTAATAAATTGCTCGCTTCCATAATAATATTTTGGCGCTCTTATTTTTTCGTTAGTCTCTTAAAGACGCCTGCGAGGACGCCAGCAGTAGAAGAGATACATAATTGAGTAGGTGTATTTATTCACTAAACCGTGGGCCTCATATATGCCGTCATTACTTGCATCCTTGTAACTGCTGAACCAATCAGAGAGCAGACTTCTTAATAAAGATTATTCTGTAAATAGATCTTGCGCACTTGTTTGTCCGCTAATCATGAGTATGCAAACGAGGACGCTCATTGTAAAAGGATAGGAGAATTTCTCAATACTTTCCTCATACACGCTCTGAAATAGAAACATCTTTCCCAATATGCGTACTCAGCCTACTGAGGTGCTAAACAATCTATACCGTCAAGGTAAACCCAATGAGCTCTCTTTATCACATGAAGTGTAATTTTGTGTATTACGCTGGTCTCGGCATCGACCGGGCTCCGGGGAGAGAGGAAGGGGAATGAGGAGGAAATGAAGGCATTGTGGGGTTGGAGAAAATAAGCGACCCACAGAAGTGCGCTTTCAGACTGTTAGCCGATAAGTCTGGAGCACCTATAAATTTTTCTACAGTTCCAGGCGTGATATATGGCATGTGGATTGAAGACGGTCGGTGGTGTGGTGTCAGCGCAGCCTAATTAAATTATCCATAACATGTGCTGTTTGCTGTAGAATATGGGGCTGGGCAGCGGAACTAAAGTACCCCTCCGGTTAAAGCTAAGTTCAAAATAATCCGGGGGCTAGGGCTCGCACTAGAGTTTACGCTGATTGGCGGAGCATCCAAAAGCAGGCTTTCAAAACTAAACCTTTCTGTAAGAGATTTTGCACCCTGATTGGTCTACCAATTATCGTTGGCCCCAGAGGTACCATGGGATACAATCGCAACGAGCGGTAGGAAATTGCTTAAACTTTGATCTGCTGAAACATCCGAGTACTGGGACCGCAGCCACAAGTTCTTTTTTAATTTACTTGCGCCTTTCCAAGCTTATATCCTTTGCAAGCTCATCGGTCATAAAACCTTTCTGCTTCTACTACGTGGGTGCATACATAAGATTGCTACGATGTGCGCTAAATGTCTCTACTTGAGACGAGCAGTGGGGATTTTCAAGCTAGTTCAAGCTAGTTACACCGATGGAAATTATTACCAATCAACTGCAAAGCTTATGTGAGACGAATTTGAGGGACTGGCTTGATTGCCGTTGATTTACCTGAGTCCCAATCTTTTCGTGGGCTGGATTAGTTGTGCGACTGTGCATGTCTGGTATGCATCAAGGCCCGGGAACGTGCAGCTAACTGCTATGGCAAGCGACATCTGTAGTCAGTTCGTGTCCCTCACTTGCCTCTACTCTTGTCCTATTGGAGAATGATGAAATACCGTCCCATTTTGCATCCTCTCAACTGAGACGGGTTAGTGAATTACACACCGTGCAAATTACCGCTCATGCCATAGGATGCTGCGTTTTAGAACTAAACATCATAAGATATCATTTAAATAATTCCCGAGCGCGTGAGAGATGCTAGAAAATATCAGCCGTGTAAGCCGCTATTATGAATGCGAACAGCGTTACAGACCAATGTAGGATGTCTTCACGTTCTGCCGGTGTGCCCCTTGCACCTTGCACTTCATTCTCTCTCAACAGGAGTTTCAAACATTACCGGGACCTAGCTGCAAGACCGGTATACTACCCCTCTGCTCTTCCTGGCACTTCGCTGCCGTAGGAACTCATAGACACGCTACGTAAAATCTGCCCTGTAGATCTGACATCCACACGTTAGTCAGTGGAGGTTAGCCCTTAGGCGAATAAAGTCCAAGACGAGAATTACAGAAGCCTCGCACTTACACTCGGAGACCCCATATTCTACCTATTCCACTTCACCGTTCACCTCTTTAACTCATTTCAGCACAAAATTCGTTACCATTCATTAACATAGTCCTCATGTACCATGTACCGACTTTGTAAAACCGTATCCATTTGCAAGGTCTACCATTAAGGAGCGTATTCTCAACCTTCTGGGGTGGATATATCATTTCCTGTCAGCAGCCTTAGATGTTCTCATCCAGTGCATTGTTAGGCCAAGCAGAACCGGGCCAAATGTGACGGCGTGCTTGATCTCAAAAATGATGGATTTGCAAAGCAGAATGATCTATGAGTTCTTACTTTCATATCGGCTATGCCTGCGTGGTTTGGGGCCTAAGCGATGAATAGACAGCACGACAGGAGAATTGCAAACGGCTATCAATTATTCACACTCCAGTTCTTATGAGCCCCGGGCGAAATAAATCTCAAGCGCCACTAGGTCGGCGACTGCGAGAACCACTGGTGCCGGCATCCTACGACGTGCAATAGTCTGGTCAAACGGCCATTGTTCGTGAGGACGGTGATACAGGCCATATCCGATTGACTCGGATAAAACGGCATTCATTGGATTCCATCGTTCTGCTGGTGCACACTTTGTGTTAGAACTCTATTTCGGCGGCGGCCTGTGGCTCTGACCACTACTGGCAGCCGCGATGTAAGGCAGCCGATTCGGGCCGTGCTTGGGTAGCCGAAGCCAGTACCATCTGGACCACGCTATCATTGTCCACCTATTATTCGGCCCAGGGGCCTGCTACGCAATAGACAAGTACGCATTGGCACGCTTTTAAGGCAATCGGCTGTAGGGTAGAGCATCCCCAGTATTCCGGCTAGCTGCTCGCAATGGGCCGCGTGCCGAAGGCATCCCGTATGAATTTAAGTAAGCTCAGTACCGACGGCGGGGACTCCAAAGAAACTGGAAGAAGCGGCAGCGGTTGTCTGACAATTCTTCGACGCTTTGACTCTTCTTAGTGCTCTCCGCTTCTGTCCTGGGTCAGTCGATCGCTGCCTCAGGTCTGCCAAGCCACCACCCGGTCCACCCCCCGATGTCATCGGGCCTCAGCCAACGCCGACCTCCACATGTCCAACCACCACCTCACCGCTAGCCATGGACGTCGCCTATGACCACATTCAGGAGGAAACCTTCCCCGAGGACGAGGAGGGCCGTCCTCGCGCCAATTCAACTCAGCAACCCACTCTCAACGCCGAGTTCCAGGAAGCGTACAAAGCGTTCTCTAACTCCCCGTGGGGCTCGCGCCTCGGCGGCTTTTGGGGCAAGGTGAAGGAGCAGGTCGGTTGTTTGTGATCGTGGTTTCTGCGCTGACAGCTTTAGGGTGAGCACTATTATGGAGAGGCGCAGAAGGAGGTCACTTCCGCCAGCACCACCGCATCCAAGGGCCTGTCGGAGCTGATCTCCCGCACGCGCGCCCTGTCCGTCGCTTCTCCCGATGCACCTTCGTCGTCAACCACTGATACCATCGTTGAAGCTCCCGAGCGCCCGGAGAGTCTCCCCGCCGATATTGTCAAGGAAGCCGAGGGCATGCTGGCACGGTTCCGCAGCGAGGCGGCGCGGCGGCTGCGCGAGATTGAGCGGGCTGAGGACGCGGCCGACGAGGCACTGCTGCGGTTCGGGAGCAACATCCGCGACTTTCTGAGCGAAGCGGTGACGATTGCGCCGCCGAGCGCGGAGGAGGTGGATAGTGGGAATTCGAAGGTGTTGTTTGAGAGTCGCGATGCGGATGGGAAGCGTGTGATCCACACGACGCGGTTTGATGCCCAGCTGCATGTTATTCACTGCAGTATGGATAGCTTCCTGAGCGATCCGGCCAGCGATGAGTACGAGCCGTGGACAAAGACGTTCGACGTCGAGAAGCAGACGGCGCAGATTGCGCGCGATCTTGAGGAGTACGACGAGTTGAGGCGCGCGATGGAGAAGCTAGTGCCGGAGAAGGTGGAATATGCGCAGTTCTGGCAGCGCTACTACTTCCTGCGGCACGTCATCGAGAGTGAGGAGAAGCGTCGGCGGGAGCTGCTTAAGGGTAGGGACATCCATTTCGTATCGGCGAGGCTAACGCTCTAGGCGCTGCGACGCAAGCTGACGAGGAGGTCGCGTGGGACGAGGACTCTGAGGAAGAATCGGACGAAGACGAGTCGGAGGAGGAATCGGAGGAGGAGAGCCCCGACCCATCTGCCTCAACTACTACCCTCACGAAGCCCAAACCCGCCCCCGAAGCCGACGCCGACAAGCTTAAGCCCGGCGAGCCACGCCGCTCGCAGGACCAGCGCTCACAGCCCGACAGCGACGCGTCGTACGACCTTGTCAGCGGGGCGGCGAGCCGCACGGCGGGCAGTCCACGGGAGAATGTGACGCAGGTGGAGGAGAGCGACGAAGAGGACTGGGAGTAAGATATGACGACGCGGCGTTGGGGAGTTTCTTCACTGCAGCGAGCTGGTTTAAGTGAGAGTCTTGTGGCTATTGTACACAGCTCGTAGCAAATGATCAAGTGGGCGATAACGTCCCTTCAACCTGATCGGCCCACGACTTCTTCTCCTTCTCCACCGGCACGTCGAGCGGCGCGACCTTCTTTGCCTTTGATGGGAATGCAACTGCTGTCGGCGGCTGGGCGTCGAGCTTCTCGACGCGTGCGGAAGGAAGTTCGGGGAAGTCGGTTGGCTTCGGTGGTGCCTGTACTGCTGGTTTCGAGGCTTCACCTTCACCGTCGCCGCGACCACGGCCCCGACCCCGACCTCCGCGGCCGCGCTCTCCACGTCCCCGCCCAGCACCCCGTCCACGCTCGCCTCCACGCCCCCGCTCTCCCCGAGGCGGAGATAAAGCCTCCACATCCTCCGCCTCCGCAGTAGCATACCTACTGCTCGCAATCCCACCATGCGCACCGCGCCTAGCATGCTGCTTAGGCGCATCAAAGTCCTCCGGCTTCTTCTCCATATCCCACTCCCGCACACCCACCGCCTGCAGCTTCCGCTGGCGATTCTTCTCCCGCTCCCCCATCATCTGCTGCCTATTCAACCGATCCTCCTTCCGCCGTTGCGCTGCCTGCGCCTCCCTCGCTTCGAAGAGTTCCTGGTCTGCCTGTGCGCGCTCGTGGGCTGCGAGGAGGGCTTCGTTTTTTAGGGTCATGGCTGCGATGCGCGCGTTTAGTTCTTCTTCGGTGAGTTTGGCCTAGAGGAGTTAGCTTGTGTGCAAGGTATGAGATTGGAGGTGACGAACCTTCTTCACCCCGCCGGTGCCGCTCCGGTCCCCTCGCACGGCGCCCACGACGCCCTCCTTGCGCTCTGCCTTTGCGCCCTCGGCCGGTTTATCTGCGCTCTCGGTGTGGCTGGGACTCGGTGCCGGCCCGCCGCGCCGGTTGCCACGGCCGCGGGGCGCGCGGGGTGCATCGCGGGGCGGGGTGGGCAACTGCTCGGGCTCGGGAGTTGGGCCGGCGGCTTCGGGGGGGGCTTCGACGGTGGGTTCGGGAGCCGGCTGGAGGGTGGGTTCTGGGACCGGGGCTGGCGGCGGCGCGGGCTCGGTGTAGGCGAGGGGCGTGAAGTCGTCGTCGAAGAGGTCGTCGGGCGCGCGGGTTTGGGCGAACTCATCTTCGTCGGCAGGGTAGGTTGGTTCGTAATCGGTGGATTCCTGCGGGCTTAGCTGCGGTTGAGATAGTGAGGGGGGGTGCTTTACGGGTGCGGGAACGGGTTCGGGAACGAGTTCGGGAGCTGGAGGCATAGTGGTGGTGGATGTAGTTGGAGCGGGTGGAGGGGAGGGTGGAGGTGGTGAGGCCGCTAGCGGGGATACGGTAGCCCATTTTGAGGTATTCATGATGTGGTGATGGTAGTGATGAGATATATATGTGATAAAGGACGACTGAAAGGAAGATGTTGGACGTTGGAGATGGTTGAGACGAAGGCTGTATAAATTGGAGACAGGTGTTGAACTGCTAATATGAACCCCGCACTGTGGCGCTCCTCGTCAGTGGAAGGTCCGTATCATGCAAGGCATCGGCATTTCGTACTTCAAGGCTGCTTGTACGGATGTATATCTTCTCTTCCCAATGTGTAGAGATCTGCTATATAGAATCCAATAATCCGGGATAAACAGATTTCGTCGTTTGCAGTGTGAATCAGAGATTGAAGACTCCGACCTCTCCAAAGCAGCAAGCAACCGGCACCTCGACTTCCCCGGTAGCTCCCCCGCCTTACGACACCAAAAGAAAACTTCACCTGCCTTGTACCGTCCTGACATCATCAACCCCACGTCTTGTGTCGTTTTTACGTACCGGCACATGAGCTATAAGCTCACGCTCCGCACCCTCACACTTGTCTCCACCCTCATCCTGGCGCTCAGTCTCATCCCAACCCTCCGCCGCCTCACCCTCCTCACCCACCACATCGCCCCCACCATGACCTACACCCGCGAGCAGCAAATCGCCCTCCTGGCCGTCCAACGCGCCGCAATCCTCACCAAAGCCGTCTACAAAACCAGCGCCAAAGGCACGCTCTCCAAATCCGACGCCTCCCCGGTCACAGTCGGCGACTTCGGCGCGCAAGCCCTGATCATCTCGGCGCTGAAGCACAACTTTCCCGATGACGAAATCGTTGCCGAAGAGGAGGCCAGCGATCTGCGCTCCAACACTGCACTCCGCGACCAGATCTGGGCTCACGTACAGGAGACCCGTCTCCAGGACGAAGATGCCGAGAAGGAGCTCGGTGGGCCTATCCCCTCCGTCGAACGCATGGTCGATGTCATCGATATGGGCGGGAGCAAGGGCGGCGCCAGCGGGCGCATCTGGACTATCGACCCCATCGACGGGACAAAGGGCTTCCTGCGCGGCGGGCAGTACGCCGTGTGCCTAGCGCTGCTGGTAGACGGACAAGTCAAGGTTGGCGTGCTCGGATGCCCGAATCTACCGGTCGACGACACGGCGCGGCTGGAGGCGAGCATTGGGCAGGATCAGACGGATGAGGGCAAGGGCGTGCTGTTCAGCGCGATTGAGGGGCAGGGCGCGTTGAGCCGGCCGCTTACCGATGGGCCGCTGGCTGATGGGAAGAAGATTGCCATGCGGGGTGTGACGGATATTGCGAAGGCTATCTTTTGCGAGAGCGTGGAGGCGGGGCATTCGAGCCATGGCGACCAGGCTGCCATTGCTAAAAAGCTTGGTATTACGAATGCCAGCGTGCGGATGGACTCGCAGGCTAAGTACGGGTCAATTGCGCGCGGTGCGGGCGATCTCTACCTGCGTCTGCCCGTGAGCCAGACGTACCAGGAAAAGATCTGGGACCACGCGGCGGGCGTGGTGATTGTCAACGAGGCGGGCGGCAAGGTCACCGACGTCGCGGGCAAGCCGCTCGACTTCTCCAAAGGGCGCACGCTGGCAGATAATAAGGGCGTGGTTGCAGCGCCCAAAGACGTGCATGAGCAAGTCCTTGCGGCGGTGAAGGACGTGCTTGGGGTGAAGGCTTAGATAGCATAAATTCATCCTCTACTTGATCTTCTTCGCCTTGAGCTTGATCGTCTCATCGTTAACGAAGATGCCCTTGCCCTTGTACGGCTCCGGCACGCGCCACTTGCGGATGTTGGCCGCGAACTGCTTCACTACCTCCTTCTCTGGACCCTCAAGCAGGATGCGTGTCGGCTGTGGTGTGCTCGCCTTGACGCCCCGCGGCACGCCCAGTTCAATGGGATGCGAGTAGCCCACCTTGAGGCTAACAAACTGCTGTCCCTCATACTCCGGCTCTTTGGTCACCGCTGTCGGCTCCACCGTTGCCCTGTATCCAACACCGACAAGGCGTAGAATCGCCGTATGACCCTCCGACACGCCCAACACGTGGTTCTGCAGGTATGCGCGAACGGTGCCTGCGTCGTTAGACCGATCCTACTCTATCGCGAGTAACGCACCCCACATAGCCCTTTGCGCACGATCCTCCGGGTCCTCAACGCTGACCACCGGCGCGCTGGTCGGACTTGTGCGAGTAATCTTGACATACGGCGGGATCTCCATGCTCATCTCACCTGAGCGTGTTAGCCGGCCCGGCGCACGGGAGAAGCAGCCTACCTAGCGGCCCCTTGATCTCTACCGTCGGCCCGACCTCATTCTTTCCGGTCACTTTACGGCGGCTGGCCCGTGGAGGTGGGATGATGCGGAAGCAGACCTCTGGCGGGATGGAGATAGGAGCTTGGCCGATTTTGGAGCGGCATGGTGAGGTGGATGCGAAGGATCGTGAGTGCCTGAATAGTGGTGAGGTGCGAGAGGCGCAGATGAGACGGTGGGCTGGTCGGGAGGACATGTTGGCGTAGTATCTGAGAGGTGGTGGGCGGGCGAACTGATCGCTACAGGAGGTGCTTTCCGCGATCACGAACTTTTCGAGTAAAGGCGCCAAGGGAAATATCACTGCTGCCTTCGTCCGCCAAAACATGATAATATGAGGCAGCTACTTTATTCCCGTGATTGCCAGGCAATTGGCCAGGGTGCGGAAGGTCATCCTCGGTTAAACTTCGCTTGATTAGGTTATCAAGCCCACAGCGGGCCGTCCCGCTGGCAGGGGTTGAGCCTGCGGAGTCCTTATCCCTGCCATCATTTTCATGCATTGATTGGCTTTCGCACTGCACCTTCCTCACGAGCTTCAATCGCTAAATTCGATTCTCCCAACTTCCTCCAGATATCTACAACTTCTTTCAAAAACCCTTCCCAAAAGCCTTCTTGACACTCTTCATATACGCCCTTCGAATTTCAACGGCCTCAAAGTTCTCTACAACTACAAGTATATGAGTTGCCCCATCACTCACAAATATATACTCATTCTTATAGCTAACCATCCCCCCTTCGCCGGATACGTCCACGCTCCTTACTTTTCCTCCTCCAGCCAGTATGAAGCTGCTGAAGCTTGCTCCTGTCAGCCTTGGGCTGTTAGACGTCGCCTCCGCGGCGGTTGATCACTTCCTCCCGGCTAAGGAATTCGCCGCCATTCTCAAGCCAAAGGTGGCGGCGCGCGACCTCGTCTACTCAAAGGCGATTAGCATCTTGGAGGCGATGGATGACAGTCCATCGTGCGCCCGCGTGGCCACAGACAATCTCATCGGAGATTGCCAGGCCCTAAACGCTCCAGATGCTGCGTCAGTCAAGCAAACGTACTCGATGCGCCTAGCAATGTGCGAGCTGAAGGAGGGAGGCAAATGGCCTCGCCAGTGCAAAGTCTTCCTGCCGACACGCGAGGGGTGCACGGAAAATTGCTTCGTCAGCCCGACTCCGCGTCAAACGAAAGACTGCCTTCAGAAGCTCGGGGAGACTCCGCAGTTTTGGACGAGCTTCAGCAACGCTGGCCACGGCGCCGTAGCAGTTTGCGAGGCAAGCCGCTGGGAGAATCGTCAAGGTATGAAAGGCCACGATTCCCAGTATTCGCTAACCAGATGTAGCGGAGATGGAGCGCGCCATGCTCGATACCTTCAGGGAGAGCAAGGACTTGTACAAGGGCCTGATGAACGATCTTGAGAGCGTCCTTGACGCTCTGGCAAAAGCCAACGAGATGGCTGCCGAGCAAGTGACTGCCGAGCGTGACGAGACCCGAACGGATTTCCTGCAAGCAACAGCATTGGTGGGTCGCGAATTGAACGATTTCGTAAACTTTGTGCAGTCGGGATTGATGAATACCGGGACTGAAGTCAACGGCTTGAGTACCGTATGACAAAACTCATAACTTGAGGCTCAAGCTAACTCGTACAGCGCATTCTGACCGCTGATCGTCACGCCGCTTCGCTTATGGATACGCTGATCAAGCTCAGCGGTGTCGCAGAGGGCATCAACGACTTGGAGGGGGCTCTCAAAGGCCTCGACAAAAGTGTCCACGGAGTCCAAGGCACTGTCAGCACCATGGGAGCCTCGCTGACTGGCCTTTTCGACACGTTTGAGCAGCGCCAGGGCACGATGGCGGCCGTCTGGGCCCAGCAAGACAGCATCAACGCCCGTTTCGAGAGTGCCAGCAACAATGTCGACATGGTTCGAGTTAAGCTGAATGCGATGTACGACGAGGTTCCGGCGCTTACGGAGGATCTCCGGGACCTACGGCAAATCATTGTCAACACCACTGAGCTGTTCGTGAATCAGTCCGACATACTGATGAGCAACAACATGAAGCTGGAGACGCAAGCCGATCTAATCGACCGCCTGCAGAAGGCGTCCGTATCGGGCGGCCTTCGAGACTTCGCGCTGACGATAGCGGCAATGATTACCGTTCGAGTTGCGAGTTTGCCACTGGCAGTGGTGATTGGGTCTTGCATCGGTAATATACCATACTGACTGAGTGATATGGGCTAACCCGTTGACAGTTTTCACGATGACTCCAATTTCACATCTTCTCCTCCGCGCCTACGGGGTCATGACGCTCAAGCCCCTGCACCGAGAGTTACTATATTGTCTCGAGAACCTTGATCGGACCGCGATCCTCATCACGATTCAGATCGGCGGAACTCTCACCATCTTCCTGTTTCTCGTTTTCGTCCTCCGGTGTCTAGTCTCTCAAGCCTCTGGCCGGTGTTACATCTAGTATAGTTCGGGTCTATAAGTCTGGTACATAAAACTAAAATATAAGCTCGCTCCTGACATCTAATGTTATGTCCGGATTGAGTGATGCTGCTAATGCATGGAGTTTGCCTTAACTTATCGATAAGTACGCGGCACACTCCCGCTGTGGCGTCGTCACCCCTCTTGGCCCAACGCGAAAAAGTTAACGCCAGGTACTGGAACGACACTGCTGTCCCACCCGATTCAACGTCCACGCCACTGAACAACGATCTACAATCTTCACCGACAGTTGAATACCCCACTAAGCAACTGTGCTTAACAGACAACACCCAACACCACTTGTGGGTGTCCTTCCTCCCAGATTAGCCACCATGGTCGATTCTGCTACCCCGCCTCCCCGTAAGGGAAAGCTCCATGCGACTTTGCTGCGTCTTGGTGTCGCGCCTCTCATCGTACATTTCAAATCGACTGGATTCATGTCTCCTATCGCCTTGGACGCCTATGACGGGAGAATTCTTAAGCGTACGTTGCAAGACAGTGCCCGCCAGGTCATCGTCAGGTTCGTACCCCTCACCCCCGCCAGACGTATACTCACATCCCCAGGGAGGAACTCGGTTCCGACGAGCTCCTTTGGAAGGAACTTGCCGAGCTCTTCGAAGCGGCTGTGCCCTCACTGACCGACCGCTGTTTTTACGCCTCGAAGCCTACGGACTCTGCCGACTACGAGAACGCTTCGTCTATGCGCATCGTGTCCAACTACACAAGCTTGATCAAGGACATTGGGCGGCTCAACGACCTCGTGGCTATTGCGCGTAACGCCCTCACTATCGGAGATGTGGCCCAAAATCTGGCGGCCAAGGAGTGCTTTGACCAGGCCATCTTCAAGCTCATCACTCTATGCATCAAGGTCACCGCGCGCGGATTCGATTCTAATGGCTCACCTGCCGACGAAGAGAAGTGGCAATTCGTCATCAATGACTATAAGAAGCTCCTCATCGTGTGCCTGCAATTCCTCAATAACCTCGTGGCACAAAATGAGCGTCGTAAGCTCATGCTCTGGGTCGAGTTGTTTGATAGCTCGGCCGATGGCGGTCTTAACGAGAATCTTTCTCAGAAGTTTGCCCCGGAGGTAGCCCATGCTTTGAGCCCACAGCCTCCGCGGGAAGAAGTTAAGCAGCCACAGCTTCCTCGGCGCATTCCCATGGATATGGATTTGGCGGCGTCCCCGTTCCTTCTCTACATCGGCAAGGTCGGCATGGACATTAAGAAGGAGCTACAGGACCAAGGTAAGCCCAATGGAGCCACTGAGATTGCTGCAGAGTGCAAGAAGCGGTGGGAGCAAATGCCTCCCGATGAACAAAAGGTAAGTCTGCCGTATCTCGTCGGCACCTGGTCAGCAACAGCTGGCTAATTTTCGTAGCATTGGCAGAACCACTACGGCGAGCTCCTCACCCGCTACCCCGATGATGTTTGCGGCCCCAAGCCCGTTCGCGACAAGGCGAACGAAAGTGTGGCCGCGCTTGCTCGTACAGTTGAGCAGCTGCAGGCTGACATCCGGAGCTTGCGGCTGTCGGTTTCGGGGCGGTCGCTCGGCGACTCTGACATGATCGGCGCTGGTGCTAACGACACAACTCGTATAGGCGACAACATACGCATCGGAGAGAGCATCTCGGTTGCCGATAATCCTCCCAAGTCCCCGGCCGCTGTTGATTCAGCCCCCGCCGGGACAGATGACTACCGCGTCACCTACTCTGCCGAATACGGGACGGCCATCCTACAGCAAGGGAAGGAGGACCTCCTCAAGCGTCTCGAGCCTGACTCAGAGCGCCCTACGCCTCAAAACGGCAGCGACAGGCATGCGGATGAAGATGCATCACCCGAGGATGGTAGCGCGCCGCCCGTGCAGACTGATGACGGCGGCGATCAGCATAGCGAAGAGGATGAGAGCGACGACGATTACGCTGTACCTGGTGACGACGGCCGTGGGCTCCTTACGGATGTACCGCTTATTTTGGGTCCTACTGAAATCGAAGTCTTGCCGATGATCATCCAGTCCGGGATTGTAGCGCCAACCACGATCCAGCCTGGCCACGGTAGCAGCAAACAAGAAATTGCAGCCATCAAAAACATGCATACAGTGCGATGCCACCTCCTATTGGCGCAAGACAACGGCCGCAATCTCTTGCGGGAGCTTCTCATCTTCGTGGCAGCCTGGGATCTGCGGGAGGACGAGCTTTACTTCCGGATCATGGTCAAGATCATGGAGGCAGTGCTGCTCAATGGCCTCATGCCGTACTCCTACCACGCCTTTAAGGAGTCTAAGGATATTATCTCGCCTGCCCAAGCTGTCATCATGAAGCTTCTCACGAGCATCTTTCGTGCCCGGCAGTCTGAGAAGGCGGTCCAGCCTGCAGATGGAGACAAGAGTCAGACTGAGCAGGCCGTCTATCCGCAGAAGGAGGATGTGCAGATGGTCAGCTTTCTCTTTACCGAATTCCGCCGCGAGATAATCCCGCAGACGTGCGCCCTCATCTTCCTTCAGGGCCAGATCCGCAATGGCACTGCCTCTCCCGACGAGTTCCCGCTGAACCTGTGGGACATGGAGCGCATGTACGAGGGAATCTACCAGTATCTCGAGTTCTTCGCCATCTTGACGGAGCACGATAAATGGAAGCAGATGATGGCCACCTGGGAGATCACGAGCGAGCTTGTCACACTCCTCGAGGAGCTCGATGTGGCTATCCCACGGTCCACAGCACGCACGCAGCTGCCCAACCGCCGACCACAGAACCAACCTGCGCCGTCTTACGCGCCTCCTGCATCCGAACAGGCAGCGCCTGCCTCGCAGCAGCCTATCGCCGTGGAACGCCCGTACGACATCAACAGCCCGAACCAGGGCGATGTCAGCCCCCCTGTTCAACCCGATGCCCCACAGCCGCCGTACGCCACGCAGGCTGAAGATGAGCCGTCGGACTTTGAGTGGCGCAACCTGAAAAAGCTCGCCGTCCTCGTACTCTCGAGCTTGGTGTGGAAGTCCCGTGTGGTGCAGGACCAGCTGGGTGCACCAGATAGCCAGGGCCGGCCTGGACGCGGGATACGTGCGCTGCTCAACTGCTGCAAGGTGGACGATTACAACCCATATATCAAGGAGCACGCGATCATGGCGCTGCGCTTTGCGCTCGAGGGTCACGTTGAGAATCAGGCCGTAGTGAGCAATCTGTCGCGCATGCCGGTGGATGAAGAAGGGCGTGCGGTGGATGTGCCGAATGAAGTACTCGATATCAATGGGTATGAGACGTATGTTGATGGCAAAGGGCAGGTGCAGCTGAGGCGGCGGGATGCGCCGCGGAGAGCGGGGGCTGGGACGGTTGCCCGTGCGGCTGTGACTGAGGGTGGTGTTAGGGAGAACTTGATGGAGTATATGCAGAATGCGATGGGGGGGAAGACGCATGAGGAGCGGGAGAGTGCGGCGGAGTTGATGAAGAAGGCTCTTGACTCGTTCAAGTGAGGGGCATATAGAGATGGTCTGGGATGGTTTGGGCATGGGATTTGGGTGGCATGGGGACAAATGGCGTGGGATCAAACGTATATGGCGTATTTATACTTGCGAGGCTGAATTCAATGTACCATTTTACTATTACCGTACCTTCGGCTTGCCATGACGGAAACAGAATCTGGCATGGCTTATGGCAGACAGGAACCTGAACTCGGACGACTATCAGGACTGGTCTTCTGGGGATGACCATGGCTTCTCCTACACACACTGCCATATTAGCACTGCTATATACAACACGAACTAAGAGCAATACGCTCTCTTGCCGGCCAATGTCATCTTCATGGCCCATCACGTGGGTGATATGGAGGGGCACCGCCACGGCTGCAAGGATGGCGTGCCCCTCAGTTCCTCTCCTCCGAAGAGCTCCGCATGCTCACTGCTCCATCCCGTTTTCTTTTCTTTTCTTCTCAACCTCTCGTCTCGTCTCACCTTCGAGCCTCCTGTCGAATTCCTTTCATACCCTCCCGCCACTTCAAGATCGTCTCCGCTGCCGCTCGCCGCATAAAAATGGCCGCAGTAGCAGATACCTACGCCGGTAGGCCCTCGCGCGTGCGTGCGCTTGAATCGTACAGCGCAACCGCTAAACAGGCTTAGATCCGGTCCACATTGCCGTCATCGGCGGCACGGGTCTCCAACACCTCCCGCACTTCGAGCACGTCGCGACGCTGAACGTATCCACGCCATGGGGCGCGCCCTCATCGCCCATCTCAATCCTGCACCACCCGTCCCCCACCAGCGGCCGCCAGGTGCCCATCGCCTTCCTGTCGCGCCACGGGCTGCACCACGAGCTCGCGCCGCACGAGGTGCCGAACCGGGCGAACATCGCTGCGCTGCGGTCCTTGGGCGTGCGTACGATCATTGCGTTTTCGGCGGTCGGGAGCTTGAGGGAGGAGATTAAGCCGCGGGACTTCGTGGTGCCGGATCAGATTATTGATCGCACGAAGGGGGTGCGCCCGTTTACGTTCTTTGAGGGTGGGTTTGTGGGGCATGTTGGGTTTGGGGATCCGTTTGATGAGGGGCTGGCGAAGGTTGTGCGGAAGTGTGGGCATAGCCTTGAAGGGGAGGGGGTGAGGTTGCATGATAAGGGGGTGGTGATCTGCATGGGTTAGTTTGTTCTGAAAGTGTGTGGGTGGGACTAAATTTCTTAGAGGGCCCGCAGTTCAGCACGCGCGCTGAGAGCAATATGTATCGCAGCTGGGGTGGCAGCGTTATCAACATGTCGGCGCTGCCGGAGGCGAAGCTGGCGCGCGAGGCGGAGATCGCGTATCAGATGATCTGCATGAGCACCGACTACGACTGCTGGCATGAGACGGAGGATGTCAATGTTGCTATGGTCATGGCTAACATGACTGCCAATGCGAAGAACGCGCGTCACTTCGTCGGCGCCGTTCTGGATGAGCTCACCAAGGAGGAACACGGGCAGCAGGTCCTGGCGAAGCACCTTGAGGGGCAGAGCAAGTTCTGCGTTAGTACGAACGAGGCAGGTCGCAAGAAGGAGGCTGTAGAGAAGCTGAACTGGCTGTTCCCTGGATACTTTGAGACTACGAAGGACGATCTATGAAGGTATGCAGTTCAAAACCTTACATTCTTTGCTAGCCTCCTACAGAAAACCAAATAGCCATTAAACTAAACCTGTAGAGCGCAATATCAACATTCTGTAAATCCCAAGGTTCGGCATGTCACCTTTGAAGTGTTAGCTACGCAACATATACAGGATGATGGTACTTACTGTTCGATATTTCTAACCACGGTGCACGCGGAGGGCCGCTGGCCGGGCCGGCGAAGCGATCTCGTGCTGCGTCTGGGGAGTTTACGCGATGGTGGTGAGGTGGGCGTCGGGCCAGCGGTGCTCGCGGCGCACAGGGTCCCAGGGGGGTGGTCCGTTGCCAGGACGGTTGACGGTGAAGGAGTACTCCGAGGGCTTCTTCGGCTTCTGGAGCTTTTTGATCTGCTTCTTGACCTGCTTATTCATGGCCTTGACCTTGCGACCGACCTTCCTGCAAATGATTTTCACACCAGTCTTAGTCCGCTCCGCCAACCCCGGCTCCTGGTAACGGTACACGATTTTCTTCATGTCCCAATGGACGGAGCGGTTGCTATCGTTGCGCATTGGCTCACCGGAGTTCTTTTGGGCGGTCGGCGGGCTCGAGGAAGAAGATGTGGAATTACCACGCCCGATGTCGAAGCTGAGAACATCGAGGCTGACGTCCGGACAATCCGAGCTCAGGTGCTGGAAGATGCTGGAGTAGCTCGGTGATGGCTCCATCGCCCGGTGCTGGCGCAGATCCATGCGGCTCCGAGTCGTGCGGCCATCGTTGAAGGTGTACACCATGCTTGAGGGCGCGGGTTCGCCATGGGCGTGACGGGCAGAGAAGGCAACGCGCGGGCACGGTGCCTGGATGATGGAGTGGGAATCGGTCTGGTTGCTCTGTCAATACCTACTTGTCGCTGATACTGTACAGAAGCGTACTTCTGGGCGAACTACGGGTCGGACCCGCAATTCTCAGCAGTCATATGCTCGCGAGGCTGGTTAGTAGGCTACACGAGCCTAATAGGCGTATACGGAATTCGGGTACTTGACGACCAGAGACTGGGCAATGGGAGACCGGGCAATTGGGCCCCGGTGAGAAGGGCTGATTGACGAAATTGCTATGCCATCGTCTTTACGACTTCTGACTTACGCTCTTACGCACAATCGGCGGGCTCGAGCCTGGTGGCGAGGGGTACGGGGCTGCGGCGGCGCCTGACTGCTTCACTTCACTGCGCTGGCGCTGGCGCTGGCGCACCTTTTTGAGATGCTTGTAAGGAAAGTCTTCGGAGTCTACAAGCGCGAGGGCCGCGCCGGTCGCGGAGATAATGGCGTCTTCGCGCGCCGCGGCTTCCGAGTCGGCGGTCTCGATGGCCTCGTTGATTTCCTCCATTGTCTATTGTCGTTAGTTTGGGGTATGCTATGGGGGAGGGGACGTACGCTGGGAGACAGCGGGCGCATCTGGTACCGATTCAGATTGACCTCCGTGTGCCCAGGCTCGTCGATCGGGAAGCGCGGGCGGCCGGGCGTGCTGCCGATGTTGAGGATGTGGTTGCTGAAGGTTGGGCGGAAGGGGGTATGGGGGCGCGCCATAGAGAGCAACATGATGGCGGTGGGTTTCTCTGGTGGTTAGTTGGGAGTTGAGAATTGGGGGTGGTGTTGGTGTTAGTGGACAAACGGTCGAGGGAAGGGAGAAAGGAAGAGGAAGTGGGTTGTGGGGAGAGTTCGAGGGTGGAGGCTTGCGGATGCGGAGCTCGACCCGAGGAGGTATTCATTGGTTGAGCTTTCCGTGTGAGGTGACGCAATTCTGCAGCTTGGTGGTGTTGGGAGTTCTTCGGAACGTGCCAAGACGTCGTGATGTTGTCCGATGTGGTGGAGTATTTCGTCCCGATTGGGAAACGTGATGATCACGAGGGGCAGGGATGGAACGGGCCGGTGACGTTTCTTCTCCCCTAAAACACTGTTTGTTATGCGCGCTGAATGCTATTTAGCAGTTCATGCTCCATATACTCGATCGCGACCATCGCATAGACCTTCAGCCAACGCAAGATGTGCGCATAACCTCCCAAACAACATAGACTGCAGCGCAGCGCTAAGCCCTACCCTCCCCAGTGTACCCCAGATCCTAGCCCTGGCCCGTGGAACCACCGATGCACTCTTGGGTTATTCATGCGCTGTTTCTACGCTAGAAACGTTCCCGGTTTGAGAGTGTTTGGTTTCCCGGTTGCGCTGATCGGGTCTGGTCCGCCGTGTTTTTAGCAGGGCGGGAACTCGAAATAGACGTCGGCTGGTGCGATCACCGATGCCGGCCGCTTGGAGTGCGAGATGAAGCTTCTAACCTGCGTCCCGTGGGGGCACGATGGCCGACTGCCGTGGGGAGAAGCGGAGGGGATATAAATCCCATGCTCCGTAGGAGGAGAACCCCATTGCCATCACCTCCAACTCCAACTCAGCAAGACACTCTACTTCTCCAGCAAGCAAGCAATCGTACGCCCTGCGCTCCCCCTCTACCAACACCACTAACTTCCCCAGACACCACCAAAATGCGCCTGACCTACCTCCTCCCACTCCTCCCTCTGATCCTCGCCGCGCCGCTCCCAACCGAAGATACCGCCGCCACCGCCGCTACCACCGACGAAAAAGCCGACTACCCAGGCCCACCGCCGGGCTACTACGGTCCCGGGCCCGGCGGTCCCACGCCCTACGGTGGAACCGGGCCGTACAGTGGTCCCGGGCCGTACGTCAATGGCCCCGGGCCCGGGCCGCACCCCGTTCCTGGGCCGGGAGTGTGGGGTGGACCGGGGAGGCCGGGTCCTGGGCCTGGGCCTGGGTCTTGGGGGCCAGGAGGGCCTGGAGCTTGGGGGCCGGGAGGGCCGGGGCCGGGCGGAGCGTGGGGGCCGGGTGGACCCGGCGGATGGGGGCCTGGTGGTCCGGGACCGAAGGGGCCGGGGGGGTGGGGTGGTCCGGGGGGGTTTCATGGGCATTAAGGGGAGCGTGGGGCTTGAGAAGGACGTAGGGCTTGAAGGGTAATTGCGGTCGCTTTCTTGGGGTTGAGGGCTCGATTTCTATGTTTGGTTTGGTTGGGAAGGGTTTGTATTTCGGTTATGCAGTATGAGTTAAGACTATGGGCATGCTTTTTGCGCTTCGCTGAATTGCTCCCTCCATGTGCCTGTGACGGCGCTCACTTGAACACCGCGAGGCCCTTGTCCAGCGCAGCGTTGATCTGCTTCCCCACCGCCTCGCCCGCCGCTGCCAGACTCGCCGGCAGCTTGCTGCTGATGATCTTAATCAGCTGCTCGCCCTCGCTCTTGATATGCACAATCGAGCTCCGAACGTCGGCACTCAAGCCCAGCTTATCAAAATCCGCCTTATGCCCCGTCAGCCGGTCGATAACCTTGTTGATATCCGTGACCAGTGTATTCCCGGGCGCCGCCACGCCCGCAGTCTCCACCGGGGAAAGCACGGCGATCGGTTGGATCGCAGTCTTTGCCGTTTGGATGAAGTTAACGAGCGCGTGGGACTGCATGATCACGGCTTTGCCGTCTGCCTCGGCGCCGGTGAAGGCTTCGATTTTGGTGGCGAGGGCGACGAAAGCGCCGCTGATGTTGCTCAGCGAGTCGACGATGGGCTTGACGTCGCGCTTGAGGGGGGAGGCGAGGGAGGTGGTGGCGAGGAGCGCGAGGGAGAAGAGCGAGGTGAAATGCATTGCGGCGGTTGTGGAGGTTGAGAGTAGGGAGGGGCTGTGGAGTTCGGGAAGTGACTGTGGTATGTTCGTGAAGCGACTGGAGTGGCGATGAGTTTTAGAACAACGCTTTGTGGCTACAACTCCATTTATACCGACTAGCTAAAGCGACTTGTTAGTTTCCGTGCCGGCTCGGCGCGTGGGACATTGACACATGGGCGATGGACTAAGGTTTACGGGGGGTAGGATGCTTGATGGGCTAGCCCTTGGTGCAGTTCTAGTCCAAGGCCGGTTGAAGCTGCGTGACTGAATACTGTCACGGTACGGGGTATGTGCAATCTGGGCCTGGCGGGAAGCGAGGGGAAATCTCGGTAATCGTAGCTAGGTATCATATTAAGTGGCTTTAGGCCCGTCTATTTCGGCTACGTGGGAGTACCTGAAGCGGACAAATCCCGCTGTACGTAGCGGAAAACCCGAGTTCAAGAATCCGGTGTCATATATATCGAGACCACGGGCTGACATGACTTGCCAGCGGTGCCGAATCGCGTCGGCAGTCGTTGTGGTTACGGCGAGAGTGCATGCCGAGCGTCGCAGGGTAATATGGGGAGATTGCGGAGTGAGCTCTAGCGAGAACAGGTACATGTCAGTTTTGGAGGGGATGGCGTGTGAGGGTGTCCACTCAATACTTACATGGCTGCAGCGAAGGCGAGAGCAGTGAGGGTGTGTAGGATGTTAAGCAGGCGAAGAAGTTAGCTTCCACGGATTCGGTGGCCGAGGTACTTGGCCCGTATACTCTTTCGAGCCGGTAAAATGCAGAAAGACATTTGCTTGCAAATGGATTATTTGGAAGCTGGACAGTACCTCTTTGTATTCTTGTCCATTCGTGAAAGTTCTGCCGATGGGGATACGGAGTTTGGTGTTGCTGAGGGAGATAAGCTTTGTAAGTGGGATGGGGAAAAGCTTGTTTTTGCGCTAGACCAGGATGCACGATCGATCGACAAGGCGACGACCACTCAGCCTTGCGACGTCTTACAACTAACAGGAGCGCGAGATATGCTTAGGTTAATGCTGATTGCGGAATTCAGGTTTTCTAAGGTGCGCATGGTCTTTTCTTGTTGAGAGGCGCAGAAATAGGAAGTTTTCAGGGTGAGTATGCGACATGGGAAGGCAGTGCTTGTGGTGAGCGGAGCTCCCCTGATGAAAGGTGGCGGTATGGGTGATAATGATGGCACTGGGCTTAGAGATAAGCGCTGAAGACCGCAAGCCTACGATGCTTCATGTGCGCTGACAACTTCGTGATTGTATTCAAAGCGTTGTAGATTTTCGATCAGAGCGGGAGGTTGACAATGACGGCGAGCAGCGGTAATGAAAGGCTGCGATAGAGGTAGGCGGAGCATCGCTGCTTCATTGCAGCAAAACATTGAAGAGCTGTCCAAGACCCAGTTGAGCTGCCATGAGAGATACATCAGGGGCTGGGACAAGTGGTGTTGATCAGACATGCGGACAAACCGGAGGACCCCTTTACATTTACCGTTGGGCAAAGGTCTGTTGCCTTCGGGCATATGGTCAATTTGAAACAATACAGAGAAGATTAGCATGGCCCCTGCACTAAGGATGACACGCTCAATCAAAGAGAAGCTCCCCTTTTTTTTTGCCCTGCTCCACCTGATGGAGTTGAAGATTCGCTTTTGGCGGCGTTGGGATCGCGAGATGGAGATCTAGAGGGACATCTAAAGAATGAGAATTTTGAGAGTCGTATAGGCAGTACTGGTGGCAGGATTCGAACGTGAGACCTTTGCGAGAGCTGTTTGCCATGTTTCTCGTGGTGGTTGAGACGAAAGGATGTTTGGGGGAAGGGTGGTGTCGTCCGAGGTTGGGAACGCGGATATATTTAAGCTCCATGTGGAGCCTAAGCACGTGCAATACCCCGGACGGAAAGGGCGAGGGTCTCACGTCTACCGCAAAGTGACTAAGCTTCTTGGAAACGAAGATAACATTCTACTCTACATTCATCTTCTCCTATTCGTCCTTTTCCTGAGGAACTGAACTCATCCATGATGAAGGCAGTCTTACTCGCATACCTCACCCACACGCTAGAGCACTGGTGTATTATATGTTTATAAACGCCGCGCAGTGTATTGCTTGCCATTGCCTCGCGGTACACATCCATACTCCGTGGGCCGAACAGCTTCACGATGAGATGGTCCAGAAATCCAGCGAGCTAATATGGCTTGGTCGCTAGCTTTTTTTATACTGGAGAACCGAACCGGCGTTGTCTATGGATTTGCCGACCAGCAGCGGTTAATTGTGGCTGATCTGGCCGTCCGAGACAAACATCTACCGCTCGGATGGCGATGGAAGAGGATCTGCCGGCTTGAATCACTGCCCAAGGGTACCGTATACTGGATTGGGGTGGGGATTCGGAAACTGAGTTTGATAAGAAAAGTGTTTCAGCGTCCTGAATAAGCCCGCGCATATCATCACCTTCGGCAAGGCCAAGCTCCTGGACCGAGCCGATGCCTATATCACTAGACAATGGGATATATCACGGGAAGTAAGTCTTTAGCCGGCTCCTATCTCACTTAGAACCGACTACAATCAACCAGCCGGCAATCACGGTACGACTTCATACTGCGTCATGCCGAGAGCTCCGGCACGATGCTCCCCAATAGCTGGCTTAGCTAACCAAACGAGTAGTACTGCCATATACCCCAATCCTGATTCCGTGACGACAACAAACACGTCCGAGTGCGCCGTCCGGTGTTCAACATCTCTCTAACAGGCACACGGCCAGACCGGGAACGCACCCACCGTACGGGCAACCCACCACCGTTAAGTCCGCTGCCATCACACCAAACCCTTCACCCCATGCAGACATCAATGACAAACACGCCAGCCAGACCGGCCGACGTTGCCAGCAGCCGCGCACCCCGCCCCTCGTACAGGATCCTGCACCTTCCCGCCGCACCGTGCAACCAGCATAAATCGCACATGCGATAAACGGGCACTTCCCCACCCCCTTGCCGCCTCGTCAACCGTCCGCGCACAACCACTTCGCCACCCTCCTCAGCCTTGCAGCACGCGCCCGCGCCCGTCCTCGGTGTCGCAATTCATCACTCCGCTCCGGTCCTAACCGACGCCATTGCGCATGGCCGCAAGATGACGTGATCAGCGCCTCGTCACCGAGGATATGGACCGCGGCCGCAGCCGTTAATGCCGTCGACCACGCGCAATATCTCGCCGCCGCTCGATGGGACGTCTCACGCTCCCAGGGCTAATGCAGTGGCGAACATGCGGCTCTGCCCCCCAACGCAGGAGTCCGCGAACCACATACGGTACGGGCGAGCTGGCGTTAAGCTGACGCCCTGAAATGGCCGCAACCGTCGTCCATATTCCCACGAGACATTCGCCCGCCTGTCGCCGCGTTACCCGGTCTCACATCTCAACCCAGCTCGCACCCAGCTCCGGCGGCGAACTTGCGGCTCCGCTCTCCATGCAGGAGTTCAGCTCCCGCACGGAGCCTTCGTCATCGCGACTCAACGCACCCTCCGCACATACGTCACGCCACCACCGCGCGGGTGCCTAGGCTGCCTAGCCCGATCGCGCGTTCGCGGGCCGGATTGGGGAGCGGTGAGTGGGTGTGCGTGCGGTGCGGCCTCTGTGGCTTGAAGGGGTGGGAGGGCGGTTGGGACGGGCGAGTTGGGGTGGGTGGCGTGCGGATTACGCTATCTTCTCGAGTGTTGAGCTGGGAGGGGGTGTTTGCTCCTCGAGTCCGTTGCGTACATCAGTCGGGTGGTCGTAGGATGCGCCGAGGAGGTTCGCGCCCTGTTCATCGGTGTGCAGCGCCGCGCCCGCGCCCGCATGCGGCTATCCGCCGCTACCGCATATACGGTACGTACCGCCGTGCCTCCTTCCGCACGGGCGGGTTTCTCGTCGCCCACTGCGTCGCCGCTGCACTGCACCCCAGAAAATGACCCGCAGGATCGAACGCCAGTCTTTACACGCGGAAGCACGTACGAAGCATGTAAAGCTACCGTACTGTCGCATTAGCTCACTTCAGACACCTTTCCAATGCGTTAAGCGCACCTAAGGGCGGAGCAAATTGCCCGCCGCAAATGATGATTAGGGGGGAGCAAGCGTCTGCTGCGTCCAGTGCGGGGAGGGGCACATGAGCGTGTGGTGGGGGGTGGAGGGTGCGGTGATGGGGTGTGCGGTCAGCCTTGCGAGGGCGGATGATCCCGCCGAGAGGAGAATACCGTATGTGTGATGGACGTGTTTCATCTCTCCGTCGCTGCGGGCATGGCAGCAGAATTTGATCTGATGCCGGCCTTTTGCTCCCCTCCCCTCAACACCGCGCAAAACCGCATCGGCACTGCCCCACCACGAGCCCATTCCCAACCCTTCCCCACCCGTAACCCGCAACATCCCCCCCGCAAGCCATTCGCCGACAGAACAACAATTAAACTAGAACTAGCATTTGGGGATTTGGGGGCCAAGAGAAACCCCTCCCTCAAACCAAACCATTCAATATTCCCAACTTCCCCATCCAGTACCAGGACGGTCTGAGCCACACCCCTCCCCCTCGAAACAGCTTAGCCCTGCGCCTCTCGTGGCGCGCAGGCGGTGCATCCAACCCCAGCACGCCTGGGCAAGCCACTGCGCAAGGCGCCCCGCGACGAGTGGGTCGCAGGCAGCGGGAAGGCAGCCTGGTGTGGGCCAAGGGGCCAAGATTGCTGCGGAGGGGTGCACCGTGCATGGGAGTGTGGTGATATGATGACGCCTGCCTTTTTTTTTCTGGCTGGTGGGGGGTGTGTGTGTGTGCCTTGGGGGCAACGAACCGAACGGGTGCGGGTGCTCGGCACCAAGCAGATGCTTGTGAGCGTTTTCGTTGCGGGAGGAGATGCGCGATGTTGCCCCGTTGCGAGGGGAGGTGCGGGGTGGGGCGTTAAGTTGTGATCGTGAGGGTTGGTGGGGTGGGGTGGGGTGGGCAAGGTGGGGCACGATGCGATGCGGGAAGGAGCAGAGCGAATTTGCTTGGTGATCGGACTTCTTCTTTCTGTCTACTACCGTACAATATTGTAGAATTAGTCTAGGATGCCGTATCCAGCGATCAACAAAACCCTCCTCGACGATGATCCAACCCGTCCATCATCGCAGGCTGCATCCTCGCCGCGATCCCAATCGAGCAAGATAGAGCCACGGAGCTCCGCGCTCCGCGTCCCCCCAGTCCAACGTACGCGCCATTCACGAATCACCACCCGCGAAACAAAAAAAAGCGTGACCAAGGCAAGGCAACGAAGCTATGCTGCGGGGCATCTGCTCTGCCTTTCCGCCCCTCCATCAACGTAAACCCCTCGTCTGAATCGCCCGATAGACCGCGTCGTATACATGCCCCTCCTTTTTTCGTCCGAGCAAAGCCAGACAGGATATGCAAAAAAGACGTCCAAGAAACCGATGCAGCGCCGCGCGCAAGCGTGCTCGCGTCGAGGGCGGGCGGTGAGCGACGTGTCGGCGAGAGGGGTGGTTGGACCGCGGCCCGCATAACGCGTGACAGCGCGCTCCGGGTTTGCCCATCGTACGGTAGAACGCAGAAAAAGCAATAATTCCCCATACCATCCATCCGTATCACCCCCCTCGCCGCTAGGCGAGCAAGAAATCGTGAATGCTCATGGAGGTTGGATGCTTGTTAGGCTTCGAAGAAATCATGGTGCTCATGAAGTTGGGTGCTGTGAGGCGAAGAAAAAGTCGTGATGCTCATGCTCAAGGGTTGAACCGCCGCGCACTCAGCGCACTCGGTGACCGCACTTCCAGGTTGTACCGCAGCTTCTTCTCCATCGCCTCGTCGCGCCGCAGCTGCTCGATGTCCTGCTCCCACAGGCTGCCGCGCTTGTCCTTGCGGCGCGCACCCTCCGGTGCAACGACGCGCGTGCGGTGCGGAGGCGAGGGAGGGCGAACCGCTGCGTCGCGGCGCGGGTGCACGCCTGGTTGGCGGGAGGGAACGTGATAACTCGAATCGAACGACTTGGGGCGGAGGAAGGCGTCATCCCTGCGGAGCGCAGACTCCACAGCGCGCAGGAGGGAGAGGACTTGCTCATAGCCGGACGGAATCTCGATGTGCACTTCGCGGTAGTTCTCGCGGTCGTGGGCGTACATCTTGAGGTGCCCGTCGCTGGAGGGCCGGGTGTAGAAGAGGTCGGCGACAGTGATGGCGAGGGCGTGGCCTTCGGGGCAGAGTTGTCCCCGTGACTTGTAGACTCTGTAGGCGTCGTGGCAGGCGAGGCAGGAGAGGGCGTGGATTTCGTAGTGGTAGAGGGCCCATTGTTCGTCGACGCGGACCTGGCGCGAGACGGAGTCGACGAGGTTGGCGGCGAACTTCACGCCGGCGGGGCTGGCGGGGAGGCGGATGGCGGGCATTGTGGATGACAGTGTTGAGTGGAGAGGTGTGTGTGGTGGGATGGTGTGCTTGGGAGCAGTAGCGAAGGGTTGTTAAGTAGAGATGGTGCGGTGCCAGGCGTGGTGATATGGAGAAGGAATGATGTGGTGAGTGGATTGAGTGGGGAAGAGAGGAGGAAGGACGGAGGCTTTTATAATTCTCTTCGCAGGTAGCTTTGGTAAGACAGGCAGCAGACTCCCCAAAGCGGTAAAAGGGAAAGCTTGGTGATGTAAAAGGGTTGTTGGTGCACAAAGGGTGTGTGGTGTCGTATGCCCTCCTCTCCTCAACGCGGCATGCCGAAATCTTTATAGAGCAAGACGACGCATAGCCCGTTGCTGCCGAACGCCCAAGGACCGGGGGCATGCATGGGTGACAAGGGACATGGTACCAGGGTCGGGAATAGTTGGGTGGGCGGCGTAGGCGCAGTAGGCAGCGGTCTCTTGGAATCCTCCTTCTCACCCTTTCTTGCCCTACTCCTCATTATTGTCAGTCCTGCCTCTTTCGCCCAGCCCACACTCTCCATACCCTTCCCCCCTCGTCCCATTTCGCCCCCTCCCCCATCTCTCTGACCATCGCCGGACACCCCCCCCCCCCCCAGTCGCTCAAAAAGAGCCTGGGGGCCTGGATCAGAGCCAAAGACCTGCGACCAGCAGGCTCCAAGGCCAAGACTCCCAGGCTGCTGCTGCTGCTGCTGCGGCACTGTCTGCCGATTTCAGCCATCAGAGGTGCAGCAGCCGATGACCTTCTGCCTCCGTTGACTGCTCAATGCAGCTCATCGGACGCCGCGCCCTGTAGGGCGCTAACGATTTCTCTGCCGCGCGCGCATGACGGCCGACACCGATGAAGCCGAAGTGAGGACCGAGGAGTCAGAGTGGTGTCCATGTCGCCGGAGAAGGATTGGGTGTGGGTGGAGGAATTGGCGGGAGTGTGAGGACGCGCGGCTAACGTGGTGTTTCGGCGACGGTTAGAAATCTCTGCTTACCGTTTTTTTCTTACTGCGAATCTGGGTATCTGGCTTCGCACTGCCTACTGGCCTTGCTTGCCTGTTCTAATTGCGGGGAGCTTTCGGCCAACCAGCGTCTTCGAATTGCACTTTAGGTCGTCGTGGAAGCAGGAACGACCATCTATCGCCAACATCATTTGGTAGCCAGAAATACTTTAGGAAGTAGAGCTGATCTTCTATATCTAGTATCGCTTGCAGTCCCTCCATGATGCCTCTCCCACTGCCTGTAATCGAGTGGAAGTGTAAAGTTGCCGAGGAGGGTACGCATCCCCCGAGCTGATAAGGCGAGATCCAGGAAGTCGTCTGAGGGGGTCAGCGGTCGTAGGGCAATGAGAAGATATCTTCTCATGGCCCTACGATCTGACGCGCCACGAGGACACCATCCATAATGCAAACAAGCAGAAGGCTCACACCGTACCTTCTTCACAGCATTTGTGTGGCGACTCACATCATACGGCTTAATTATGATTCTCTCAGCAAATGCGTTGTTTTCGGACGTTGGAGCTACTCGTAGGCGCAGCGATAGCGACTCGATTTAGCAATTGCGATGCTCACTCAAGATGGGATTGGTTGGGACGAGGCTAGCTCTTACACCTATCGGCGACGATTATAACTCGAGTTTCATTTGTCAGTTTCGCCAAGTTATGTAATATACCGATTACTTTCCACAGTCGGGTCAAGGGCGTTTGGGAATGGCGCGCGAATGACGCTTTTAGGAACAACTGCGAGATGCCGGAAGAGCGAGCCTGGCGATGCGGGCAAGCGTGAGGACAACTGACAGTCTGCGAGTATCCTGAGTTTCGCAATTGGCCGCCGGCAGGCTGGATTGGGCATCGTACCGTAACACACCGCACCATCCTCTTCCCACTTCCCATGCCACCTTTAACTTCAACACCTCTCGTACAGCAGCCAGCCCAGTCATCCCCGCGATGTTCCCATTCAGTGCACCTGCCAGCATACCCTCCCCTAGCTACAGCCACACCTAGCCCGTCACTGCACCGCCATTCTCAATCCCCGCGCAATCTCCATAAGCACAGCCGCAACAACCCTCGCGCCTCCACCATTGCCCACACCCCCGGACGCACCACCGTAATCTTCCTTGCTCGGATCCAAATCCCCATTCCCCAATCCATCTGCCACTCTGGGCGTTACGCGATGCGCCCGCGCGTTTTTGCGATGGATTTTGCGACCCCACGGCCGGCGTGTCGCGACAAGCGCTCGCAACCCAGTACCTTACAGTAGAATCGTAGATAGACAGAATACTATTCTCGTCGTTCGCGCATAGCAATCCCAAACCCCACCCGTCACACCTCGCGCCTCGCGTCTATTACCACCCCGTCGCACCCATAGTACCTCGTCCTGCGACGCTATCACCAAACACACGCGCGCTGCCCCTCCCCCGCGCTTCTGCACGTCCTCCCGCCCCTGCCCCACTCCACACTCGCCGCCTCAGCACGCATTGCCAAATCGAACTCACCGGCGCCGCCCAGCCTGCGCGGTGATCATCATGACCCCACTCTCGGCACGGCTGCATGGGCCCGATGACGGACGGCCGTCATCGTCATCGTGGCGGCGCTGATGTGTGCATCGTGGATTGCCCGTTTGGGCGCGACGTGGCTGTGGTACTTCGTGATGGCAGTTGAGCCGCACAAGTGGTCATCGTGACCGCGTTGTCGCGCAATGGGTGAGACGCCGTCGGGTACCGGTATAGTACCACGGGGACTTGGGCATTGAGCCCATCTTCGGTCAGATGCTTCTCGATGATGCCATGGGAACAGTCTCGCGCCCATCCGCAACTGCCTTGTGTACCTTGCGACATCGCGGTGTCTGCCTGCCGGCCGCCGCTCGGCACATCAACCGCACCGTACTTTCTTTTTCTTGCGTGCAGGCGATGATTCAGACGCCTGGCGCACGGGCCCCACGGGCCGATAGGGTACGGAACGGTAAGACGGGGGCGCAGACGTGACTCCCTCCCCCACTTCGCATGAACGCCAACATCCAGCACTCCGGGAATGCGGAAAATGCGCCCTAGCCGTGCTGCGACTGGAGAATGGAGGCTAAGGGAAGGGGATGGCTTGAGTCACCCCGCGATGCCGAGAGAACCTGTCGCGGAATTGACGAATTGACACTTGTGCCGCGCCTTAGGGCGGGGTGTGTGACTGCGGGTGGGTGTGCGACCTGCAGCGTGCCGGCTGATGGGGATGACTGTGCGGTGCATTGTCGAGTCAAAGGCGGAGTTGGCGGGGTGCTGCGAGAGGTCAAGAGGGCAGTGGTTCCCACCCTCTTTGGAGATTCTCTGCTCTTCGGATTATTTCGCACTTTCTGGATTCGGGCTATTGACGAACGTCGCCTTTGGCACCGCGGTATTCCGCGTGTCTACCTTACCCTAACCTTAGTTCCGTTTTGTTGAATGGCAGCCTGGAGTCCCAATTGCCGTTTTGGGCATTCTGGTCGGAGGGTCGTTGACGTCGAGGCGGTCGGGGTTAATGGGCACTCAACGTGTTCTCTGTGATGCTGGCTAACAAGAGCATCGGGCTTCCAGTTTGCAACGTTGTCGACCATCACATTGTAGCCTTGAGCATTCGGAATCCAGGTGCCGAAGTCCCTCGCTTGTCTTGACGTATGTCAGATTCCCCACACTTTGATGGTGAGCTATGAAGCGGGGTAATACCGTAGACTGTTGGCTACCCAGTTCGATAGGAAACCGTCATTGGAATTGCGTTGACTTTACCATTGAACCCTTTGATCGTGTCTCTGTGAGGCGTTCAGTGTTAATGTCGTCGGCTTAGCGATGCCAAGCATACTGATATCACCACCACAAGTACCTTCGTGATGAAGAGCAATGCAAAGAAAAAACGGGCCAAACACCGCCTTTACAGTTCCCCGCAATGAATAGCCTCTCACAGTGCTCCCAAGTCCAACATTACTGAATGCAATGCTCTGCCCCGCTCGAAATGGTTCGACTCCACGGTGGCGTGACATCATCTCCCCCGCAAATCCATGGAGATATAACCGTGGGAGACGGCGTCAGTAACCTGTCAGTATGCCATCATACGGTACGTACTACGTAGCAAAATGCTTCCTCTCCGCATCCTCCGCAGATCAGCTCTCCGCCCCTTCCATAGCACCCCAACATGCCGCCCCACCCCCTTCCGGTTCATCAACATGCGCGCCCTCGTCTACAACGGCCCGAGCCAACTGGCTCTAGAAGAGCGTCCCAAACCCCAGATCGAGCATACAAGCGACGCAATCATCAAACTTGACTACACCACAATCTGCGGCACAGACCTGCACATCCTCAAGGGCGACGTGCCTGAAGTAACCAAGGGGCGGATCCTAGGCCACGAGGGCGTCGGCACCATCGTCGAGGTCGGGTCGGGGGTGACTTCGCACGCCGTCGGCGACCAAGTGCTCATTTCGTGCATCAGCGCTTGTGGCGCTTGCACCTACTGCCGCCGGAATATGTACTCGCACTGCACGACCGGCGGCTGGGTGCTGGGGCACACCATCGACGGCACGCAGGCGGAGTACGTGCGCATCCCGCACGTCGCGACAAGCACGTACAAGGTGCCCAGGGGCGTGGACCCGCAAGCCCTGGTCATGCTGAGCGACATCTTCCCCACGGCGTACGAGATGGGCGTGCTGAGCAGCAAAGTACTGCCGGGATCGACAGTGGTAATTGTGGGTGCTGGGCCGGTGGGTTTGGCGGCTTTGGTTACGGCGAAACTGTATTCGCCAAGTTGGGTGTTGGTGGTGGACCCGGATGAGAATCGGCTGGAGGTTGCGAGGGAGTGGGGGGCGGTGGATGCGTGTACGCCTGCGGAGGCGGTTGGGAAGGTTAGGGAGTTGACGGAGGGAGTGGGGGCGGATTGTGTGATTGAGTGTGTGGGGATTCCGGAGACGTTTGAGCAGTGCCAGGAGTTGGTGGCGCCTGGGGGGGTTGTTGCGTGAGTATTCTCTCATGGGAGATGGGGTGAGGCTGACGGTGTAGGAATGTGGGTGTGCATGGCACGAAGGCAGATCTCCAGTTACAGAAACTGTGGGCGTCGAATATCTGTGGGCATTTTTCTTCGGGTTGATGATGTCGCAGTGCTGACTGTTTAGCGATCACCATGGGTCTCGTGGATACAGTTTCGACGCCGACGCTCCTAAGGCTACTGGGCAGCGGGAAGCTGGCGGCGGACAAGATGATTACGCATCGTGAGTTGCTCCGCTCCACTTAGTTCAATGCTGACACATATAGGCTTCAAGTTTGCGGACATGGAGAAGGCGTACGGGACGTTTGGGGCTGCGGCAAAGGAAAAGGCGCTCAAGGTACTGGTGGAGATGTGAAGGGTTTATTGGATACGGGGTAATCGTAATGAGCATTTCTACCGAGCTTTGACGAGAAACTGCATTCTTTCATCTTTGGCTTGTGTTCAACGGGACGGCCTCCTCGTCGCCGTCCTCTTTATGCAGCGGCTCGTGATGCTTTCCGTACGAATCCACAACGCTTCAGCCTGTTGTTTCGTCACCCAGATGTTTGAGGAAGTAACGATCCGCAAGGCTTGAACACGGTTAGGCAAATTACGTCATACAGTCCACGCCGGTCACAACTGCCTGTCGCTCCTCCCCCCTCTCCGCACTTTGATGGAGCAGGTGCGACGGGTGCAATGGCCTGATATCGTCCACCGGCGCACTGACTTCGGATAAGTGCTGCAACCCTTTCCTTTCTTCCTATCGACGACGCCGTCTTCTTACTTTCAATCTCATCACTCAATGCCACCCATCAGCATCATCTATCAACGTCATCCTTCACTGAGTTTATATTGTCACTACAACGAAAACAGTGTACATTGTCCTTCAATTCCCGGCGTACAGTACGCCAAATGAGATCATTCAAGTGTGGCATGAGCGCTTTGTGATAGCTCGAACAACACCCACATCTGCCACTCAACCACATCTGACCTGTGTTTTGATGCCATCAGCGCCAGCTCGTGTTTGGCCGTTTTGCTCTCTCCTCAACAAGGTCTCACCCTCCACCCTGTTTTCTCACTATGGCTGACGACAAGTATTGGAGGTGCAACGGTGCAAAATATATCCGACTTGGGGCAAAAAGGACCACGTGGGCTACATGAAAAGCCCAAATCACCAATTCCGTCCGGCAAGAAGGACTCCTCTCGATTGCAAACCGATGGACCTCGCCCCGAACTGCCCGAGAATACAGTACCCTCCGCCACCAAGACCACCAAAAAGCAACAAACCGAATGAGACAAGAAGGATCGGGAGGCCTTTGGGATTTTGGCCACCGCAATTGCATCATCGCTTCAGACAACTATTGTCAACTACGACACCAGCGCAACTATGATGGACTGCCTTCAGCGAAAGCTTGATGATAGCTCGAACAACACACACATCTGCCACTCAACCACATCTGACTTGTGTTTTTACCCTGGTCAGTTGGAGACGGGGAATGATGGCCGCCTATATCATCCATCAACATCACCTCTGAGCATCAGCTCGTACGAGTCCGGTCAGGTCCCCTTGTGAGATACGTTCCTGCCCGCAGTGGTCTGGGCGCTGAACACGCGAGTGTTGAGGGTGGAAGGGTTCACGCCATCCGAACCGCTGTTGGGGTACAACCCAGTCGTCGACTTCGTCGACCTGGGCTTGGACGAGGTCTTGAGACGCAGTGCAATTGACCAAGAGCTGCACGATTCCGACGCGCCAGCCTTCGCAGGGACTGTGGACACAGCAGCCTTAACCACTGCAAATAAATCCCCCGCGGAGACACTGCTGTAAATCGGAATCGGGCCCGTACTGCTCGCCGCTGCTGTGGCGGCACGTTGGCAGAGGCCGGCGCATCGGGCACGACATCGACGGGGGCGCGCGGGAAGTCTAGGCGTGCAGTCTTCAGAGCATCCCACTCCGGCTTATTATCACGTTCGCCTGTCTTGTATCCGACGTTTCTGTCTTTATAAAAGACTATCCAGCGGTCCAGGGACCTCTACGAGCTATGGCAACAACACCCCTCCCAGACTAGGGGGGAGGCTCCTGCCAGGCGCCGGGTCGCCACCCAGGGCTCCTGTCAGAGCTCTGGGGGAGATGGGGGATTTAGGTCCTTCGTCTCTCGCCCTCCTCCTCTCCTCAACTTTGCAATCCCCAGTTTCGGATCAACACCTTGAGGGTTCGTGACGTCAGCCACCATTGTTGCCCGTTAGCGACTGCCCCTTCATCAGCAAATGCCACCGTGTCCATAACGCGTAAATCCCGTTCACTCCACGTTGCTGGTCGAGCAGCTCATGAGCAGAATCGACTTCCACCTGCAATTTTCAGCTTTTGTAATGTATTCGTTCCGGCGGACTTGAGCAGCGCGCTGACTCCCCGAGCCCATCCCCACACTTATTCCGAACTTCCTTTGGGATGTTGGCGGGATCTCACCTCTGCATCCAGCATCCAGAGCAGACGGTCGCGACGTACGAACACGCAACCTGGATTTGGGGTCTCCTCCGGATGGGTCTTCCAGCGGGCATTCATCTCACCTTTTCAACACCTAAGGATGTCCACCAACCGATCATGCTTCGTGCCGCACGGTACCCGACATCTACCGAGGCGCTGCTCCTCGCAAACCCGGGTCCCTCTCCATGTTTCCGGGGTGTGCTAATGGAGCGGTGGGCGTGGGGCCGCTTGGGGTTCTGGATTCCCGATACAACCTTACGTCATATTGGGATTTCGGTTGGGACGAAGTAGCATCGACTCGGTATGCTGCAGCTCATGGAGCATCTTTGGTGGGACTCATGGAAAACCTTGGGTGCAAACTACGGCGAACATGGCATGCGGCATACCCAGCGAGCTTTGAAACAGATCTTTGACGCGGTGGAAGTGAAATCTGCACCTCGGTGGTCGACTCCTACTGGCCTCTACTTCTCCCCAAGGCCCCGGCTTCGCCTGGATACACTCAGCTTCTCGATGTCGAGATTTGAGGTTACTGGAATTGTCCTGGGGGCATTACCGCTTGTGTTGACATGCCTCGACTATTATCGTGTCAGTTGTGAGCCGCTTTCGGAATGGTGGAATGTTGGGGCGCATTTCATCAAATTCACCGACGACCAGCGTCACCAAGACATGATGTTCTGCAGCAACATCACTGAGCTGCTGCAGAGGCGATGAGAGAAGAGTGGAAGAATTTGTTGGAGAGAAGAAAAGGGATCACACCAGTTGATGCGTCTGCTGTGTTCTCACCTCCGGCCCCGTTGATTCCGGAAGATGCTATCAAGTGGATCAAAATTCTCACCAAGCTGGATATCATACGCCTAACCCTTCCAGAAATGAGGAAGAAGATCCCATGTAACACCGAATGGGTGGACAAGGTTCCCCAGATTTCAGTTCAACGCATCCACCGATGAAGCGATTATCACCTGCGGCAATTCTCTGGTCCACGAGGGACCCAGAGGTAGTCCGACTGCTGCCAGAGCCTCAGCCGATATTGGTATGTGGGTCATCGAAAGGAGTGCGAACTTCGAGGAGGAGTTGCCCTCCTGGTCCCGCACCTTACGCAGTCAATCAACACCACTCGTTCTCTTTCACCATGCGCTACAGTGCATGATGCTCCGCCTTCCGGACCCTTGATGTGGATAACAGCCACACCGGCACCCGATAGGGTATGGACGAGCCTCACAAAAGACTGGCGGCAATGCTCAAGTTGGGAGCCAAGGACTCTATTGCCTGGGTGCAAGACAGCATGTTAGGCTAGAAGGTGCCCATGATGGCAGGAAAGGGCACATGGACCACTGCATGTATTTTAGTTTGGCTTCGCCTCTCTCTCTTTTCGTCACTTCGTCCGCTATCACAATCTTTCACTTCACGCCTTAACCATTGCAAGTGTCAAGATTATGCCTCCATTAACACATTCCATGTTGCACCAGCGGCAAGCAGGTGAAGCTGACTGGGAGTGCGACGAGGACCTCAAAGGCCTGTATACAGACAAAATCATGTAGACAAGTTCCGCGCGCACTGATATGCACACAAAACAGAGATGGGCGTGCTTCGCTTCGCAGAAACCCTCGAAGAGCTAATTGCAAGATTCCGCAAGCTTATCGCGCCGCTGAGGATGACAGAGGAATACCGCACCATGTATTTCAGACGCCTGGTAGCAGCACGATCTCTTGAGGGCTTTCCTTGCCTGGGGCACGGGATCGGAGAGCGAGCGAGTCGGAATTACTCGGTCATACAAGTCCAACATACTGCCTAATGAGTCGGGATCACGACTGTACCGCCGCGGAAGCTCTGGCCTGGAGAGAGGGTGTTCACCGACAGAGCGTCCGACCTGGGTCTAAGCTTCTGCGTAGAGGTGGGACGCTTATTGCGAAGTGTCTGAAGATGCCCGGCAATGGGGATGCAGAGACCAGTCCATATCAGAGCAGCGGCTCACTTTCACGACGTCACACCACCGTCAATGGAGCGATTTCCCTCCGAGGATTGGCCTTTGATTAGCAGTAACGGTACCTGAACAATGCCCGCCATGACATTCAGCATCCCCACTCCAAACACCCACAGACGTAAAAACGCCAAGCAGCACCGCGCATACAAACCACCCCAGCCTCGTCGGGCGTAAAACGTTCACCTCACCTCATGCAATTAATCAACACACCAATCGGGCTCCCTCCAGCCCTAACCCAGGAACCATCCGCCCACCGCCTAGTCTAGACCCCCAACCCGCGACAAGGCGAAACACACACCCCCTCATCCCTTGGCAAGGCTTAACCTACCTGTTCCCCAGTATAAACCCACGAACCCTCAATCTCGCGCTAGCCCTCAATCTCGCCGTCCATGCCCCGCCACACTCACTCAATATCAACGAGTCTGCCCACCCTCTATCTGCGATGACCCCGCCAGGCCCACGAGGTCTTAACCCGCGTGGGTTCCCCCGCCGAACTTCTTGAACCACGCGACCTCCTCCGCCGTACATCTCACCACTCATCACAATGTCCTTCCAATACGGCTGGAGCCCATCGGGCCCACACTACGGCGGCGTCCCGGGCGTCCAACAACACCCGAACAGCTTCCAAATCGGCCCCAACGGGCGCCCCTTCAACACAAACCCGCGCTTCAACACCGGCGGCTTCAACGCCTTCGGACAATATGCGCCTGGGGGATCCTTCGCGCAGAACGGCGGCGGGTGCTTCCTGGGCCCCGGCGGCTTCTGCACGTACTGGGACTGGGTGACGACGAACCGGTTCCGCATGGCTCATGGCGTGCTCATGGGCCTTGCGTTTGTGGTGTTCTTCCCGTTTGGCGCGATACTGGTGCGCATTTTGCCGGGCCCGCTTGCAGCATTCGCGCATGCTGGGGTGCAGCTTTTTGGGTTTTTGTTTGTGATTGTTGGTACTGGACTGGGTGTTTGGCTTTCGAGGAATATTTTCTGGCCGGGGTTTGATTCGGTTGGGCAGTATACGAACCACGCTCTCGTACGTCCCTTCCCTCCTCCCTTCAAACACCCACTAACCCCGTTCGAAGCTCCAAAAATACCACCCCATAATCGGCCTCGTGGTCTTCGGCCTCCTCTGCTTCCAACCCTTCCTCGGTATCCTACACCACATCCTCTACCGCCGCCACGGCCGCCGCTCCGCCGGCTCCCATCTGCACATCTGGCTCGGGCGCATCGTCGTCACCATCGGGATCATAAACGGCGGTCTCGGGCTGCGTCTGGCTGGCAACACCTACGGCGGTCAAATCGCGTACGGCGTCGTCGCGGGCGTCATTTGGCTGGTGTGGATGATTGCGGCGGTTTTCGGGGAGTCGAAGCGGGCGCGTGAGGCTAGGGTGCCGAGGCATGGGCATGGGCATGGGGGTGGGCCGATGATGAGAGGGGGAGTTGGGGGGCCGATGGGTGGTGGTGGGATTGGGGGACCGGTGCATAACCAGGGCGCGTATGGGCCGACGCCGAAGAGGTTTACGCGGGGGAGCATTGATAGTGTCGATTTGCATGGGCAGGTGCCGCCGCCGCCGGCCCATCCGCCTGCGGGGGCGACGACGGCGGATAAATACGCTTAG
Organism: Trichodelitschia bisporula; assembly: GCA_010356995.1. Lineage (NCBI taxonomy): Eukaryota > Fungi > Ascomycota > Dothideomycetes > Phaeotrichales > Phaeotrichaceae > Trichodelitschia > Trichodelitschia bisporula. The sequence goes on from ML996699.1 coordinate 862,102, forward strand.
GGAGGGGATGGTGGGTGATGGTTGGGGGGGGGGGGGGGGGGGGGAGAGAGGGGGACTAATGGTGTGGAAGGGTGGTCGGTTGTGATGCTGTCGCGATAGCCCCAGCGCGGCGTGCGGATGAGTTGGTGAGGACGAAGATGGATAGGAGGTTGGAGTCGGGCTCGTGTTTCCGTCGTGGGTTTTCCAAGGCTGAGGTGTAATCGGGCGTTTCCGGGGCTGAGGGGCTTAGTCTCTGCGGGGAAGCTTAATGGTCTAGTAGGGTGTATTAGTGTGTTTATGCTAAAGATTCAACTTGTGGGAAACGGCATTTTGTGATGTTTCGGGTTTGGGATGTGTGATTGTGGTGGGCGTGGTTTGGGCGAAACGAGCTCGGGCCTGGTGGGTTGGGGGTATGGTTATGCGCATGAGTGGTCAATTTGGGTGGGATGATGTGGTATTTCGAGTGTAGTACTGTTGAATATGGAGAGTCAGTCGGAGTTCATGCTGTGGTGATGTGCCTGGCCTATACACATGTGCCTCTTCCTCGCTAGCAAATGGAGACGGGGCCAGAAGTGTCGGCATTGCGGTACAAGTTGATGAGAACGACGAACAGAATCCTGAGACCAGAGTTGACTGCGACCGCGGTAACCCTAGGTAGGGGTTGCTCAGCCTCATTATCGGTTTCGGAAGCGACAGACAAACGGTTATCAGGCATAGGACATGTTGTCCATGATTTCGCACCGAGATCGCTGAAATTAACCCGCAGACACTCCAGAAGCTGAGGAGACTGCCAATGCGCCGGACAGGGCAAGCTGAGTCCGGGACAAGAAGTTCAAGTCACAGGGTGCTGTGAGGTGCTATGGCTAACCAAGTTAGCTTGCTTGCGGAGCGAAAGGGAGATCGGGGAGGATCTTGCACACCACAGGTCAATGCAGCGATAGCCGGGCTCACAACCTGTTGCAAGCGTTGCGGTCTAAGGCAATAGGGGATATGTACAAAGTATTGGACACTTTGCTGAGTTCAATCTTGACGCCCATGATCAAGATCCAGCTGAGCAAAGTGTCCATCACGTTGCGCAAACCCCCTAAAACTATACTTCAGACAGCAACGCTAACAACAGGAGAAGAGAGTGCCAAAATACAGAGGAAGGCTTTGGGGGTGGAGTTATGTCTCGTAGAGGAATCTGAGCAGAGTGAGGACGAGAAAATGCTGCGAAGGGTAGAATCGCTGGCTTTATATTCCTCGGCAGAAAACCAGCAATGGAACGTCGGGGATCTACGAACGAGGCGCCGACGACGGCATAGGCCGGCGTATACCGATTTTTCGAACCAGAAGAGTCGATGTCCACTAAAATGCGTCATGGTGTGGAATCAACCCCAAATCAGAAAGCGGGCTTAGGCTTCGAGCCGGATCCACGCATCGTGGCCCATCGGGGGCACTTGGTATTGAATCGTCGAAGTGCTCATGGAGAATAGACGCTACATCTCCGAGCCGGGGTTGATCGGCTTGACGTTCCGCATGATAGACAGCAGTCGACGCAGGTCCCGTAGAACTTGACGATCGTTAATGCTGATGTAGGTGGAGAAGAAGAGGACGACATAGAGCTCCGGCCGTAGAGTAAGGAAGAGAGTTGAATGAGGACGTCGATTCGAACGACAGCATCCTTCAGGGAATGGCCATCGGGCTTCAAGTTCGTCATGATCGGGAAGCCTCTTCACTCCCTCTTCGTTGCAAACATTTAGATCTGACATTGGACCCACAGCGAGCTAGGTCGAGATCGACGATCCGGACGCGGGCTTATCATCCGCAGCTTGTACTGCAACTGCAACCAACCCACCACCGTACCTTCCTGCACGAGCTTCAACCACATAGCTTCTGCACCCGCTTCTGTTGGACAGGAAGCCTTCACATCGACCTTTAGTACTAACACCGTCCCAGCTCCCAGCAATTCAGCACAGCAAGCACAGCTTCGTCACTACAATGTATGTTCCCACGTGTTCTTTAACGTTCGAGCAGCTTGACTCGAAAAGCGCTTGGGTTACGGGGCGGCTTTGCGCTGACGCAGAACCATTGATCTCGGGAAGGTCTTCGGGGCAAAGGTACATTTGAACCAAGCTCCTAATAAGCTTCTGTCCCTGTTTCTTGGGCAGAAGAGAAGGGGATGGTGGCTTCGACTGCGGAGATAGACAGGACTGCGGAGCGTGCTTCGGTGACGCCGGACATCCACACTGAATGAAGCGGGTGTCGATGTAACGCGACGACCGAATGGTTTGGATTGAGAATCTGGTCTGGTGGGGGAATGTCGGCTCTATATACCCGTCGGATATTGATGGTGACTCCCCTCCTTAAGGTCCGCGATGGACAACTTCCACCAAGGCCCTTCCCGTTGACCCAGATCTTACCTGCTGAAAGCTTCCAACTGCCTTGTCCGTAACCTCCCTTCACTCCCGTAAGCAGCACACACCGAGGCACACCTGCCTCACAACGTCTACGGCTTCCGACAAATCTTCAACACAAGTCAGGCCGCCTCGCAATACCCCTCCTTGGCGTATTTGCCTTAGTACCTAGGCACAGTAACCGGTGACCGATTCCGCCCCTGCAGCCGGGCTCTAGATCGACCAAGAGGCGCGGGAAAGAGTGTGAGACGGAGAACGTGGGGACGCGGTCAGGTTTCCGCAAATGTGATGAGGTCCAATGGGACGTTGTGGCTGGACCTCCGAGATCGGCTGGAGCGGCGGCTAAGGGTCTTGCGGACGACGCGAAATCCGGGAGGAGCGGCACGGGCCGGTGAGGGATTGGGAACTAAATCTAGCACCCGAAAGTCATGGCCGATGGCGGAGTGTAAACGAGCCGAGTTGTCCGCCGGTGCAGTCACCCGCAATTGCACGTACCCGGGCCGAAGATATCAAACTCCGAAATCGGCTGCGAAGCCGCACGAGGTTAAATGACTACACTTCCTATTTTAGCAAGCCACGGTCCAAGTCCCGCCTCATCCCCACGCGCGATGCACCTCAAAGTGCGCATGATATCCCCAACCTTCAACCCACCCAGCTCCCAGCGCCAAACGCCCGCAAGTCTACAGCCTTAGCCCAAGCTAGCACCGAGTCGCTCACTTCCCGCCGAACCGGCCCCAGCCCTTAACCTGGACGGGATCATCCTCCGACGGGCCGCGCGAGCTGCCCGCTTCCTTCTCGGTAACATGAACCTTTGTCGCCGGTTTGGGTTTCTGCGCCTCGAGGTCGGGCTCGCGCCCTGTCGTCCGCTTCTTGCTGGCTGGAGGCTGCTGCACGAAAACGGTGCCGCGGCGGTTCGTACTCCTCGCACTCTGCGTCGTGTCGCGTCTTCCGGTCAAGCGCCTCGACGCGCGGCGGAGGGACCCGCGGATGTCCCACTGCTTCTTTTTGGCCATATACCAGAGCCACCAAAGGCCGCCTGGAGGGTTAGATAAGGACGTCGAAAGAGGGGAGGAGGGCTTACCGATGATCAACACCACGAGACCGATTGCGACGCACATGCCGACTATAGCGCCCCTGGACAGGCTGAAGGCGCCCTTGTCCGAACCATCGGCACCCGGCGTCGTGCCGGTCAGCACAGAGCCGGCGCCGCCGTCTTGCACGCCTGAGCCGTCCTGAGCGGACATGGTAGGGAAGGCTGATGCGGATGAGCTGGTTTTCGCCTGCGCCATGGCGAGGGTGGAGAAGAGCGCGCTGAGGATGATGGAGCGAATGTTCATGGTGACAGTTGTATGAGAGGGTTCCCCGGATTGCGGTCGTGGGAGGGGCACGGCTCAAAAACGAGCACGATGGGCGTTTCGGGGGTGATATAAACCCCTTCCAACGTCCAAGACAAGGGCGCAGTGCGCCAGGCCTTTTAACCGCCGGCCAGGGACGATTTTGGATCTTCGCGGGGTGATTGGCGTTTCTTGCTGCAAGGTCCGGCGGTTAGAAGTGATGAGGCTGCGGGGTTTGGACTTTGATTGGCTAGCTGCGGAGCGCCATGGGAAAGCTTAGCATTTGACCGGGAATCATGCCGAACTTGAAACAGCCCAACCAGCAGCGCAGAGCATCTGCCAAACTTGTGCATGAGTTGCGTTGCATCGCTCAGCGAGCCGTTACCCATTTGCACGACGTCCTGGGCTGCAAATGCTGACGTACTACGTAGTACGTCCGTGGGGATGCGCTCGCCTGGCGTGGTGAGTCCCAAGCCAATCGTCTAAAGATAAACCAGTGGCGCGCGGGCGCGGGCTTGCCGGCGCAGGGTGGATTGCGGAGAAGTGGCTGCGGTCTGTGCGGCATGGACTTCAACGTCTTTCACAGCGTCCGGCAGCATCACGGATGCTCGTCTCCATATAGGTACGGTAGTGTATACGCCGCATAGCGTTGTGGCTTAGGCAGATGACCACCGGCTGCAGTCACAAGGTGAGGTGAGCTGTAGGTACGGTATCGGGATGGACGCGTCGATCTTGGCTTGATGAGCTTGTTACGACGAGGTGGAGAATTGAGATGGACTGCATACCGGTATGAAGCAGATGGCCAAACTCTCCGAGATGGTTAAGATGGCCGACATGACCGACGTCGTCGAGATGGCCAAGATGGCTAATTGTTGAGAGGGCTAAGTGAGCCGCCCTAGCAGCGAAGGATGAAGCTCGTACATCAAGAATCAGAAATAAACTGACTTTCAAAGGCCAGAAGAGAAGAAGAAACAAAAAGATGGAATTTCCGTGAGCCATACAGTTGGGGAGTGCAGACATCCTCATGAAGGATGGCGTCATGGTGTTAGACCCCGATGGAGTTCCCCGACGGTGTTCGGAAGTCGCGACTTCCTGCTCCCGTCCCGCACATCTGGCGATTCCATCTTGTCCGTTCCAACCCAACCACGCTCTAAATCCACCTGATCATTACCTCTCTGCCCTTCATACTGAGAACCCTTCGTTGACGTCCTTGCTTCGAGTCCACGATGGCATCCGAGGCGCCCACCCTCGCTGAGGACCACACGACGGATGCCATGGATGGCAGCATGCATCCAAGCTCAGATAACAGCTACCTCCCCGACGATGACATGCAGGTGCTGCATCGTACCTCGACCGAGAAGAAGGCAGCTACCAATGATACAGCGCTGAACATCCCGGGGCTCATTCGACCGCCGTCATCTAGCCATACAGTACAGAATTTCAAGTTCACCAAACCCAGTGGCAAGGCTCCGGTTCTCGACCGAGTCAAGGGACGGGGTGATGCACCAAGTAGGCTTCCGCCCTCCACCCATGATGACGGCCTTGACAACTCTCTTAGTCGCTGCGCCGCGTTCCACAACTGAATCTGCCACCCCGAAGCAACAACTGCCCCCGACCAAGCAGCACAAGTCTGTCCTGCTCCCAACACAAAGTTCCTCCGACGTCCCTGTTCCTTTGCCTGCTGATCCCTCGGCCACTGCATCCAATCAGCAGGAGGAAGATGATATCGTCAACATCTTCCGGGAGCCTGAAAGTCCATCGGGACGCCACACAGCGCCGAAGGTTTCTCATGTCTCCTCACAGCAGCCTGCGTCTTCGGCCCCTCGCCAGAGCCATGTGCATCCCCAACCCGCCCAAATGAGCCGTCCTGTGCGCGCGAGCGCTCAGGTTGCGAGGGCGGAGTCTCGTACTCCACGTGAGCATGCGGCGAAGGTCAAGAAAAGCGCGCGTGTCGCTCCCGCTCCCGCTCCCCCACCCACGGTCGATCAAGTCTGCGAACTGTTGACATGGACTCTGAAACAAGAATCGCAGAAACAACACGAAAGAATGCAGCACGAGCAGCTCCGCATGAGCCAACTGGAGCAATGCATCACCACTCTGCGTGTCCAGCACCTTGAAATCCATAACGAATTGGCAGAGGAAAAGCAGAATCGGATCGCAGAGGCCGCACAGAGCGCGGACACGATAAGGATACATGACATGAAGGCCCTCGATGCGCAGCGGCGCGCCGATGCTCTTGCGAAGACCTTGGAGGAAAACAAGGCGCTCATCTCGGGTTTACAGCAGCAAGTGAGCCTCCTCGACCAGCAGTTCATCCAAACGGAGAGCGAGCGGAAGCGGCTGGAGGGCGAACTGGCCTCCAGCATCATAACGACCAAGTTTGAAAGTGAAAAGAGAGTCGCTGAGATGCAGTCGAAGATCGAGATCTTGGAAAGCGACAAGAAACACTTGGAGGAACGCGTTGACGAGAGTCGCACACAAGAGAAGGCGCACTGGGCTGCCTTGCAAGAGCAACTGACGCGGCAGGCCACTCGTGTCGATGACTTTCACAACCTCATGTGCAACAGACTCGATGGGATTCAGGGCCCGCCGATTGCACCCGAAGTTCTTGCAGAGGTCAGGTTCTTGGCTTCCCAGCTGCCGGAGTACTTTCGGTTAAGTAGAAAAGCTGAGGCCGAAGACATGACGCAGGTGATCGCGAAGGTCGAGCAGAGGTGAGAGATAGGCCACAGTCAGGCATGGTGTTGACGACTTCAGTCTTTCGGAACAACTGACTGCACTCTCGAATGGCCTGTCACCAGCCAGCATGGCGCATGTGCTGCAACCACTCTTCGACGAGCTCAGGGCATATCGTGCCGCGCAGGAGGCTGCAACTGAGACTTTGCAGCAAGTCAGTCCACTGCGTCAGGAAAAGGCTGCTCTGGCACAACAGTGCGAGAACTTGCGAGTGGAACTTAGCGAAGCCCGCAACGCGCTGCAGACTTCCGAAGAGAAGTTGCACGCATTGGAGCTGACCAAACAAGGCCATGCCTCCATGGTCACCGAATTGCAGACTCGACTTAACGCGGCCACGGAGGCAGACACCAAGGAAGTCGAGGACTTGAGAGCGGCGGTGAAATCGCTCAAAGAGGATGTGAAACGGTCTAGTGAAAGCGCCATCGCTGCGGCCAAGGAGCGGGATGCCATCAAGGAGAAGGCAAGTTTCACGCTGACGATGGTTCTGATCGCTTACAAGTCAGGCTAACAAGCAACGCCGGGACGCGGACAAGAAGCGGGAGGAACTTCGTGAACAAGCTAACAAGCTCCGGCAGGAGGATCGCATGGAACTGGAAAACAAGCTTTTTCAGGCTGACAAGAAATACAAGGATCTGATCAAGAGCTTCGAGAAGCTGCAAGAGGAGCTGGTGTCGGAGAAGCGGTCTTTCGAGAAGGAGCTGACAAAGGGTGCCGATGAGGAGGCAGAGAAAATTCGACAGCAGCAAGCTCTGGATGCGGCAGCAGCCAAAAAGGACCAGGTGTTCAAGCTGGAGAAGGAAAAGTTGCTCGCAGATGCTGAAGCAAAGCACAAGACTGAACTTGCCAATCAAGAAAAGAGGCTTAAGGAAAAGTTGCTCGCAGAGACTGAGGCAAAGCACAAGACTGAGCTTGCCAACCAAGAAAAGAGGCTCAAGGAAGCCGCTGAGCGCGAGTTGCAGCGCGTCAAAAGCACTCTTCAAGGGCGTACCAGTGAGCGACGCGCTGAGCACACCAGTTTGAGAAAGCTGTTGGAGGCGGATACCAACCGGGCGGTCGATAAGACGCCGCAGCCTCCGGCTTTCCATAGCCCTTTGAATGGCACATTCCCGGGTCATAACTTCCATCCTGTTCAGCCCGCGATCCCCCGGTTCGCAGAAATCCACACGCCTGCTGGTGGTGGCCGTCGGGTTCACAGTCTGACGTCGTCCGAGCTGTCCGATCCACCCTCCTCGCCTTCCGTCTCACGCCGCTCAGCCAGCGTGGTTCGGCAAGGGGTCATGAACAATCCTTTCAGCGCGGATGACAAGTCCAAAGTCGCTGACGGCCTCGTTGATTTCAGCAGCTTCTTAGATACGTCGTCTGCTGTGACCACGGCCGGTGCGGACGCGGTTGGTAGAGATATCCCGTACAAGACGGTTCGTGAGCTCAGGAAGCCTATCACGTCCAACGCCTTAGTGTACGCTCGGTCGCACACTTTGGCACAGGTGCAGCCTCAGGCTGTGACCTCAACTCCGCCGCGCGCTGTGGCGATCAAAGAGCCTCAGCGAACCCAAACACGCACTTTGAAGGACCAACTGAGCCCGGAAGTCGGGGGTAGTATGAAGCGCGCAATCGCGGGCTTCCTTTCTGAGGTGCCGAATAATACCCGCGTACCGACCAAGCGGAGCTCGCCTCGTCCTGACCCATCTGCTACCCCACGCCCCGTCAAGAAGGCTAGGATCGACAAGGCCGCCATTGCCGTTGGAGAAGGCTCTGAAGTTCAGGCTGATAAACAGGACGCGCAGACGGAGCTTTCCGGCAGCCAGCCTCTGCTAGCAACAACGTCAGCACACTTCAAGCCGCCCCCGCCGCTTCGTGCTTCCTCCCCTCTGCCCTCGCGCGCAAAATCGTCGCTAGCCACGGCCGCAGCACCTGCGGGTCGCGGCAAGCGGCGCGAGAGCAAGGGTGAGTACACACCGGGGCATCGTGACTGGTGGAGCACACGTATATGCTGACGGTTTGTCAGGTGAGCGATACCGCATGCGGTTTGCACAGGAGCTCGGACGGGCTTGATTGCTTCGGGACGATCAGGCCGGACGGTGGACTAGGGAGATCCTGGTATTGCGGGGTATTGATGGGGGCGGTTATTAGGGGGGAGATTTGAAGTCACGAGGGGATTTTCGGTTTGATGTCTTGCTGAGGGAATTCGGATTGGGGCAGTTTTGCGCTGGTAGGTTGATTTGTGGTTCTTGATGTATTGCTGAAGGGGGTCAGATTGCTGCCCGATGTCCGGGGGCGAGGAGGTGGTAATGGAGTATGGTTCTTGCGAGGGGTAATGTGTAGGGCTCTCTTGCGTTGTAATTGAGGTCGTTTGCGATGCTGTTTACGCACGAACATTTTGCGGGTTGGAAAGTGGGGACCTGCTTTGATGTTGTTTCCTCTGCCCGGGACCGCGAGAGCGTCCATCCAACGAAAGCGACGGGACTTGTTTCCGCGGAATGGAGATTGGTTGAAAAAGATGGGGACGGGATTCCAGCCCATGCCATTAAGTATCAAGTCTACCACCATGGCCTCGCCTCTTCCTCCGGCCGGGAGGCAGCTAGGATGCACCCCGCCCGGCCGCCCCCGCAGACGCAGGAACGCGGCCTCGCCCTGCCCCTCCTGTGTCCCGCACCCTTGTCCCTGGACCTGGCCCTGGAAAGCCGGGTGCGGTCCGGAGCGGAGCGGTCGGCAAGGTCGGGCGCTCGGGCGCCGGGATCGGGGGTGTAGTTCTAAATAGCGACGGGGAAAATGTTATAAAGGGGAAATACGAGGTGGGTGTCGCAGCGATTGATGGGTGGCTGTTGAGAGAGGGTTCAGATCGAGACCAAGGTGCGAGATGAGCCCGATGCGCCGTGGAAGGGTGGGTGTTTTGGAGGGCGTCGGATCAGGGCTAAGGTGCGAGATGAGTTGAAGCCGATCTGCGCGGCGGGTGGACACATCGCGATGTTTGTGGCGAGGACTGCTGAATTACCGTTCCCGCCTACTCCAAATGTACAAGACCCCAATAGAGCTTCCTATGCTACAATTTGCCCAGCGGACAAAAAAAAAACCACTGTCCCCTTTTCCCGCTGTAACGGACAGAAAGTCTAAGACAGCTTTTTAACACCCTTTTATGCGCCCCGTTACCCGCCATCCCCTATCCCCTATCGTAACCCTGCGCACAAGAAAGGAAGACGCCCCTTTGTAAACCCGTGCATCAAACCCAGACACCCCCATAAACTCCGTCCCACCGAACTTTTGTCGTACGCCCCGTAAAACACCAGATCGGAGAACGCTCAAACCCACCCCCATTACCATCCCAGAACAATCCATCCCCCAATCCCCAACGCACCCACAACCACATACGGCATAGCCAACCACACCCCCACACCCCAACTCCAGCGCACCTCCCTCGCCTCCGGCGCAGGCCGCCAAACACCCCTCTTGTCCTTAACCATCCGCGCCCTACGCCCCTCGCCCATATCGTGATGTGGCGGGCGAAGCGCGTACCACACGGGCGTCAACAGCGCAGGGATACGCTCAAGTCCAAGTCCGGGAAACAGTGGTCCCGCCAGGAGTGCCGTCAGCAGTCCAGGCCAGTCCACCCGCCCTTTCTCCCTCCACTCGCGCTCCCGCAGTCCCATCGTTACGATTCCCATGCCCACAAGCCCGAACATGAACACCACAAACACAGGAAACCAGCAGAGCCCGTGGCTACGCTGGACGGCAAGGAGGCGCGCAAACGGCTGCGCAGGCAAAACACCCGGGCGTGGGCGCCGCGCGTCGGGCGACGGACTCGCGGGGCGCGAGCGTTGCTTCTCCTTTTCCTTCTCTTTCTCTTTGGTCACCGCCGGCGTCCCGACCGCAACCGCGGGCGCTTTCCCGGTGACCACGAAACCGAGGCGCTTGCCACCCCAGCTCAGCGGCAGCAGTTCGCGAATCACGGCGGCGGCGAGGAAGGGCGCCATCCATGCCTCAGAGTCGGCGGCGCGGAGTACGGCGCGGAAGGTGAGATCGTGAGTGGCGGCGCCGCCGCGGAGACGCGCGAGCCACGATGCAGCGCTCAGTTCGCGGATGCGGGCGGCGAGGAAGAAAGCCACGTAGGCACCGACGGCGCGGCGCAGATCGGCGGTGCAAGTGTGCGCGATGAAAGGTTGGGCGGAGGCGAGGCACGCGGCGAGCAGGGCCCAGGAGGCGCAGCGCAGCACGGAGGTGGTGAATGGCTTTGTGCTGTGGGCGAGGTTGGCGAGGCGCTGCGCCAGTGTCGTCTGCTTGATGAGGTACCGGCGAGAAGACGGGGAGGAGGAAGCTGGGAGCAGGAAGAAGGAAAGGTCAAGGCCGTTCATGAAGTTGCCGACGCCCTGGGGAGCAGGTTAGCTAAGTGTTCCGGGAACGAAGAATGGAAAAGGGACGAGTGCCTTACCCATCGCTTGCGCTGCCTCACGTGACGCTCAAACGTTTCCGGCTGGAGGCCCCATTGCAGCTTCTCATTGACATACACAACGTGCCAGCCGCGGCCATTTTGCAGCCAGCTGAGGAGGATGTCTTCGCTGATTGAATACTCCGGAAAGCCGCCGACGTCCCTAAGGGCCTCGCGGGACACAATGAAGCCTGTGCCAGGACAGTAGCCGGCTTTGTGGGCATCCCGGATAAGCTCTTCGTCGTCCGAATGGATGAGCGTACGCTGGTTAAAGGGATCCGAGGGTGGGATGTTGTAGAAGTGCTGTGGTTCTGTGAGCTTTTTTTGCCTTTTTCGGCCGTTTTGGTCCAGGCCCAAAGCTTACCTGAGGCGCCGCCACTATCCCAACCCCCGGGACGCCAGTCTCCGCCACCATGGCTCGCAGCATCTCGGGCTCGGGGATCATGTCGGCATCCAGAATGGCAACCCATGCACTCTGCTCCCCCGCAAGACTATCGGCATAGCGCAGAGCGGCATTGAGATTGCCGCTCTTGAAGCCGGCAGCCCCGCCCCGACTATGATAGTGCAGGTGGGGAAACTCTTGGCTCAATGTGCCAATGTTGGCAGCCAGCATAGCGTCGCCGCCGTCGTCAGCCACAATAATGCGGACCTTGTGCTGGGGGTAGTCCAGCACACAGGCGGCGTGAACTGTGTCGAGAACAATGTCCCGGTCTTCACCACAAACAGTGATGATCACATCGATAGCTGGAAATAGCGGCGGTCCCGAGGGACGGCGCTTTGGTGTGCGTGGATGCGCATCGGAGATGCGCAGGGCGGAACTGACTCGCCAGACAAGATCGATAAGCGACGAAGCTGCAGACCGGGGTTAGATGTAACGCGTGATGCGGGGTTGGGGAAGGACAGTGCCGAATGGCAAAGAGTGTGTGACACAACATATGCCTTACATACCATGGTTGCACAGCGATGCAGCAAAAAACACCCACGGCCAGAATACCAGGCGCTGACTCGTATGCTGCACGCGCACAACGTTAACCACAAGCACCACCCAGTAGCGGAGCAGTAAGCCCAGCGTGACAAGGTTCAGGACAATGTGGGGAAGAGAGTAGGCGGGGCCCAAAAGGCTTAAGCCTGAGGCGAGAGATTTCAGCGACCACATCGCTGGGCCATAAACCCAGAGCAGCAGTATGTGAGAAAGAGACTGCAAGCGAAGGGGCGGACAAAGTGAGCGGGGGTTGTCTTGCAGAAGGGGAGGGGGAGAGTAGTGAAAAAAGAAAAAGAAGTGTTTGGGGATTGGGTAGAATTTCGAGAGCACGGCGGCATTATGAAGTATGAAGACCATTTCACGAAGGGGGGGGGTGGTTGTTCCGGATTGCCAAGAGCTAATGTGGTTGTTCTAGGTGGCCAAGAGCTAATGCAAGTGACCGATTGTAAGGTGAGGGATTGCAAGTGGCCGATGAGGGGGGACGGGCCACAGGCAAGCAGCCGCCTGTAGTGTAGATAGTGGTGGTGCGTGTGTAGTGTAGTGTCCATCGCTGAGGATGGGACGACAGCGCGCGCGAGAGAGAGAGCGGACGGGCCAACCAAGCATAGCCGAGCGCGAGAGTGAGGGGTGGAATGATGGTGAGGAGTGGGAGGGGTGTAATGATGCGCGTTTGATTATCATGGCCGGGGAACTGAGCCTAGGTTTTGGGAGGTTGATGATGGGTGGGAGCGGAGGGGTGGGGTGGGAAAGATGGGGGCCAAGGGAAGTAGAGAGTGAGAAAGAGACGGGAGAGATGAGACGGAAGGGACGAGAGGGACGAAACGAGGGGGGAGAAGAAAGAGATGAGACGAGACGAAAGAGACGAAAGAGAGCGAGAGAGAGAGAAACAGACGCGTGTATGAAATCAGCAAGAGTGGAGCAGCGCAACAAACAGTAAAGAGGGTGATTTAATGGGGGGCTTGTGGGTTAATCAGGCAGAGGCTCCGGCGAGCATGGCAGGTCCAGGACGGTGACGGTTTGGAGAGAGGTACAGCACGCGGATTGCAGGGAGTCTTGTTGACGGATGGTGTCTGGTTAGTGAGGATGGACAATTGGGAGAATGCGGAGAGTAAAGAGAGTAGAGCAGCGTTCTTGGATAGACAGCACTCTCGTGGTCCCAGCTCCCTTAGTTCCTCTGCTGCGTCATGGCTTGTGCCATTCGGAGGTCAAGCGCGAGGAAACAATCACAAGGAGAAGCACTCGGAAGCTGTCAAGTGTCAAAAGTCAATTCGTCTTTTTAGACTGTTCTGCAAACGACCTAATCCCAGAAAAGATCGACGCTGCGAGTCTGGGGATGGAAGCACTGGGTAGATGAACAAGCCCCATGCCTGCAAGGCCTTAATAGCCACCGTTCTACTGCTTGGGGTCAATTAAGCAATCAACGGGCCGTGCATTTGGGGGAAGAGAGAGGAAGGTGGTAGGATAAAGCGGAGGGAGCGAAGGGAGCAGAGTGAGATGAGGTAGCAGAGGGATCAAAGAGCAGAGAGCGGAGGGATATCAGGAAGCAGAGGGAGGCGAGGGACACGAGTGGAGACCAGAGAGAGTAGCAGGCAAACAAAACGCTTGGTACTAATGGTCGGATTGATTGATGTAGTGGCATGATTGGTTGGGCGGGGGATGCTGACGGCCTACGGCACTGATAGACGCTGCTGCGAGGCGTGCAGGGAGATGGATGCAGGAAGCGTGCATTAGCATGCATCATGGTGTATTGGGGGGTGGGGGGGGGTTGGGATCGGTACAAGCTGTTACGGTAGATGAGGGGCAGCAGGAAGTGGAGCGATGGTGATAGATGTAGATGAGGCGGCGAGGAGAGTGGCATGGCAGAGAGCGCGGTTCAATGGACGGACGAAGCTGAAGATGATCTGGAGGCCTAGTTCTAGTTCTAGAAGGGGAGACCAGAGCGAGGTGAAGGTGAAGGTGAAGGTGAAGGTGAAGGTGAAGGTGAAGGTGAAGGTGAAGGTGAAGGTGAAGGTGAAGGTGAAGGTGAAGGTGAAGCAGTGGAGTTGATGGGACGATGTGTCCTTGAGAAGTCTTGTGGTGTGATGTGTGGTGTGAGGTGTGAGGTGTGAGGTGTGAGGTGTGAGGTGTTGAAGTCCTGTTGGATGTCGTCTGTTGGATCGTCGTCTGTGGTGTTGAGGCTGTTCCTACCACTGATGACCCATGGCTGTGCTGTGCGAATGGCTGGTGGGCTGAAAGCTGCACATCAATAGGTAACGTGACTTGGCTCTCTGGTCCTTCTCCACACGCAGTGGCTGAGGTCGTGATGACGCAACATTGCGCCTATCTTGAACCTCCGCAACCTCCACCGTGCATGTGCATGCATCGGCCCCTCACCATGTTCCATCTCCGACGACAGAGCTCCGGCTTGGTATCTCGAACCTATTTCTCTTCACCGTCTCTTCTTTTTTCCTTTCTTCCTTTCTTCCTTTCTCCCCTTCTCTTCTCTTTTTCTTCTTCTTCGTATCGACCTCTCTTTTCTCTACGCTAGAACCAATCTCCTGATCGCCCCCCAATTACGCCTGGTATCCTCGTCAACTTCCTTCGCACGGTACCAAGCTTCATCTCTTCATCTGTCCAAATCCAAAGCTCCGGATGCTCCGAAAGCTCACTACCCTACTCCATCCTGCCGACCAGACCATGTTCAATATCTCTCCGTCATGAGAGTCCCAGCTTCCGTCCCGCTGCAGGTAGATGTCCTCCCCCCAAGATGAGAGAGAACAAAAAAGAAAACCGGCTGAACCAATCGCAATCCCCAGGTGTCTGCTGCCGTACCCGAACAGCCCATCCCCGTAATCCTCCCGGATTTGCCCATTTCAGCAGCTCTGCTATTCCTGTTCCTGGCAGGCTTAGCGGCCCATATCGCATGCATCTGGCGTGCTCCCCGCACGAACCCGCTGCACCATGCCGACCCTCGTTTGGCCAGGTTGTCTCTTCTGGTAGCCGGTACGTACCCCCCCCCCGTTTCTTTGCTATAAACTCTTGCCCTTCATCCAATGAGAATTTTTTCTTTGCTTTGATTGTCCTTCCCAAATTGACCCCCTATACTGGGTCTTATCTTATGGAGAGCACGGTTTTCTGGAAGCCCCATGTTATGGAGCGCGGATTATTGCAAAGCCCCTTCCCTTTGTCGTCATCTAAACTCCGAAATGCTCTTCTCCGCCAACGAAAGAACCCCAAAACTAGTATTTTGCGCCCTCCGTCTGGCCACCATGTCCATCCGCGTCGCATGGGCCACGGCTCCCGCCTCTCCCCCAGACGCTAGTCGGGCGGTAGGGCTCGCCCTTGCGGACGATGCCCTGGTGGCCGCCGCCGCTCCGCTGCTGTACATCGCCAACCTGGGTGTCGCGCATGCTCTATTCCGCGCCCGCCACCCGCACCTGCCCTGGAAGTGGTGCGCCGCCGTCGCTGTGGCAGGCTACGCCCTCGCTGCTGCCGTCCTCCTGCTCGTTGCGCTGCTCGCCGATGCACGCATCCAGACGGCGCTCCAGCTCTGGCGCATGGCCCAGACGCAGGGCAACCCGCACATGTCTGCCGATAGCTACGGCGTATCTCCGCTGCAGGTCGATGCTACGCTGCAGCGCGCCGGGACCACGCTTCTCGCGATCATCGCCGCATTGCCCATTGTGCTAGTCGTCGCGAGCGCACTCGACCGCAAGAAACGGTCAGATGAAGAAACCGCCGCGTCGGTGACCTTTTCTCGCCCCACCAGCATCCCCATCAGCATGACCTCCACCACTGCACTCATTACCGCGTCGGCGCCTCCCACGCGCGTCGTGCTCGAACCCTACTCCTCCGAGGGATTGGGAACGGCCCTGTGGACGCTAGGCACCGTGTCCGTGGTACTTCTCTTCCACGCGTCCTGGGACGCGGCTATGGCCTGGATGCCAGTGCCGGCGCCGCTAACGCCCCGGCCGGCGCACTGGTTCGCGGGTAAGCCCGCGTGGTACACTGTGCATTTTGTCTCTGAGCTGCTCGCTGTGTTTATACTGCTTGCCGCCATGTGGTTGCCCAACCTGCGCGACCGCGTCAAGGAGCCGAAGCCGAAGGGGGAGAAGAAGAAGCCAGTCAAGAAACCGCTGGCTGAGAAAGCACCTGTCGAGCAAGATGCCGTTCCCGCTGCCGCCCCGCCCACGCCGGAGGAGCTCGAGGAAGATGAGGAGGAACCGGGCAGTCAGCCGGCACGAACTCCGTCACCAGCCAGCACGGTCTGCGTGTTTGCTGAGGGCGAGCTGTTCGACAACAGCGCCACGCTCGCAGACACGCTTGCTTTTGGCCGCACAAGCATCCTGCTGGACAAGAACAGCGGCCAGTGGGCAATGAAGCGCAAAGGGGAAGGCCCCGGCAGCGGTACTGGCTTTGCCAGTGGGCCTGGTAGTCTAAATGGAGCGCGCCATGCTGGGGAGCCCAGCCGCAGTCGACCGCGTATCATCGATGCCGTCGACGAGCCTGCCCCCCGGCGCGGCGAGCTACGGGACTCGCAGCCCAGTCTACTGCGGCCGCCGCGCAACTCGACCGAGGCGGCATTTGATGAGAACGCGTTGGCCCTTTTCCAGCGCTGGGAGTAGCGGCTACTGTGGTGTGCTTGTGTTTCTGGGATAGGAGTTTAGATCGGCTGGGGGTTTCCGCGCGGGAGCGGTTGGGCGGGTGTTTGGGATGTAGTGGATGGGGTGTTACGGGGGGTGGGAAGGGGGAAGGAAGGATGTGCTCGGTACTAGGCGATTGCGGATGCGGGGATATGATGGTACGATCGGGACGCACGTAATGCCGCAGTTTGATCGGAAGCGCCTCGCTTGTTCACCCATGAGCCCGATAGCATACTTTCCCAAGGCCCGCCGGCCATCGAATTGGAACTAGAACTACAATCCCGACCTCGGGGCCAAGCACACGCGAACGCGAGCGAACGGACGTCTATAATCTTTCATCCAGCACTTACCTGTCCGCCACCACCCCTCGCCAGCCACTCGGCGGCAAGCCCTCCGCCTCGTATGCGCGCGGACACTGCCCCGCGTCTGCGCCTTTTTTGCGCCGAGGGCCGCACGTACGGCCGTGTGTAGTTCTAATTACTTCGGCCGGATCACATGTCTCGCTTTCCCCTGGCGGTCCGATTTGCTACTACCGGGTCCTCGGCGGCCGGAGCGGGGCGGGAGGAGCCGCCCGTTTTTGGACGCCGGTGTCGTGGCTGTGGGGGGGGGGGGGGTGTGGTGTGTTTTGGACAGATGGATGTGAGTGGTGGGCGGGGAAGCGCTTGTTCTGGAAGGTTTCTGTTTATGGTATTAGGGGGGCGGGCGGTTTGGGGTTTATGGCTGCGGGACCTTCTGGAAGGGGGGAGGGGGGAGGGTGAAACGTGTGTGCGATTGATGGGTTTTATGGGAGGTTATGAATGTGTGTACAGGAAGGTATGCAGTATGTACATGGAGACTATGAAGGTGGAATTTATGTACCTGCGAGGAGTGACTCGGCCCACTCCTCGATGCGCGTGTACCCGCTCGGCATGATCTCCATCGGGTTCTCCACCCTCCACTCGGCACCGCCCGCCCTCCCCTCCATCTCCTTCACCACCTCCGAGCCTTCCCTTCCGACCCGCCCCTCAGCCTCATACATCAACCGTTCCCACGTCTTCGCCTCCCTCCGCGACCACCACCGCCGCCTCACGCCCCCCTTCTCCATCAACCCAGCCATAACCCCCTCCTTCTCACTCTCAATCAACTCCCCCTCCTTCCCCCAACTCCGCACCTCCCGCACAATCCGCGCGTCCACCCCGTCGCGGAAACGACTCGCCCCGGCGCCGGCCAATACCTTCTCCAGCGCTTCTTTCGCACTGAGCAGGCTCGCCGGCCCCGGGTAGGGAAACGGTGCGGTGACGAGATTCATCCCCCCGTAGGCGGAGGAATTCCCCGCCGGCAGCAAGCGGCCATTCAGCGCGCCGTCCCTATCCGCGTCGAGGTAATTATCCGCGACGTACGCGTGGAACGTCTCCGTCCCCCGCGTAAACGCATGCGTCTTCCCCGAACTCGGGCCGGAAATGAAGTAGTTTCCGCGCACATTAGCCTGCGACTCCCCCTCCGACCCGCCAGCGATGTATGCCCCCCCACCCCCCCAATTATATACCACACAATTAACAAAATCGCTCCTCCCCTTAACCTTCGGATTCCGCGTCTTGTTATCCGCATACAAATTCCTAATCATACTCACCCCTCCCCCCGTCTGTATCAACCCCCCCGCCGAGTGCGGCGTCAGCCCTTGCGCGATGATGCTGTCCTGGATGGAAATGTTCCCCGCGTTACCCCCGTTGATGCTGAATGTTTCGTCCCGGCCCCAGGAGGCGGAGACGTGGTCGAAGAGCATGTCGTGCCCGTGGGCGATGGTGAGCGCGTCTTTGCCCTTGGATCCGCCGGCGCCCATGCGCACGCGGATGTAGCGGACGATGGAGCCGTCGGCTCCGGAGGCGCTGACGCCATTGCCGTAGATTGTGATGCCTGGGGAGGGCGCTGTTTGGCCTAGGATGGAGGTGGATTTGGGGATTACGAGGCGGTCTTTGATGGGGATTACGCCGCCGACGGTGAAGGTTATTATCCGGCCTGGTTGGGAGAGGGCGTCGCGCAAGCTGCCCGCCCCGCTGTCGGCTAGTGTCGTTACCACGAAACTAGTGCCTGCGCGGCCGCCCGTGGCATGCGCGCCGAAGCCTTCGGCGCCGGGGAAGGCTACTAGAGGGCTGGCGAGGGCGAGGGAGGGGAGGGTGAGGGTGAGGGTGAGGAGGGTGAGAGGGTGGAGGAGCATGGTGGCTACGGTGGAGGACGCGAGGTCCGATGGTGGCCGAAGGGCGCTGGCTAGTCGGTTAGCCGACCTCGTACGGAACCCGGAGGTAACGCGCGGGACTTACGGTGCGCGCGTTGCGGTGCGTCGGTTACGGGCGCGTCCGCGAGGGAAGGAGCGGAGGCCGGATACTGTGGTGGGAGCGAGCGCGGTACGACGGAAGTGAGCGTATGGTAGATGGAAACGAATGAACGGTATGCCGGCAGACAACGAATGAACGACAGAAACAGCCCGAAAGGTGGCTCGCAGTTCACTATCCCGAAACTGGTGACGGCCTATGCACAGTCTGCGTCGTAGATGGCCTCTCTCCAACATCCAACCGCAACTCCACACACCCCATCAGTCAATCTGTCCCTCCACCTCCTCTCCACATCCCAATCTGAAACGCACCTCCGCCTCTTCCCATCGCGCCTCACATATATTACTCCCCCCATAAACATCCCCGCCTCCGCGCTTCGGCTCGGCTCGGCTCCTTTCCTGCGAAAGCGTGAGAGGTATACAAGCGCGCGTAGGGCAATACACGAGCCCGGCGCGCATATCGCGAAAAACCGGTAAAAAGTGGAGAAAAGGCGCGAGACAAATATCCCCGCGCGCTTGCGATTGCTGGATGGTCAACTTGTATGCGGTCCGCGGCTGCTCTGCCCCCCTCCCTCCCAGGCGCTCCTATTTCCCCATTCTCTTCCACCTGCATCTCCGCGGCGCCGGTCCGTGGAGCCGAGGATATCGCGATAGACGACGCCTCTAACCCAGCCGCGGTAATGCACCTCGCCTGAACAGGATAAGGAGTGAAGACGCCACCGTACGCACGATACGTAGTACAATCCCCAGCCCTACGCCACACGCACCTGCGTCAGCGGAATGCGCTCCATCTCCCCATCCTCGCCCTCTCCAAATCCACCCTCCTCTTCGTCAAGTACTTTCCGTCTCTCCTCCCCACCGCCCACAGGGTACGGCTCATCGCACCGCGTGCCACTGAGCGCAGGGAAGTACCGGCGATACGAAAACAGCGCGATCGCAAGACCCAGCGCGGACCCCGCACTCACATCCCAAACATCATGTCTATAATCCTCACACCTGGAAATCGCAATCAGGGCCGCGCCGAGTAGGGGAGCGAAGGACAGGAGCGCGGGGGCGAGTTCGGCCCGGGGCCGCAGAACGCGGAATTGCCCTGTGAGGAGGAGGGAGAGGAAGCCGAGCCCCGCGAAGGCGAAGGAGCTGTGTCCGGAGGGGAAGGAGCGCCAGCCGTCGTGGAGGGTGTGGTGGTTTGTCTCCGTGCATACATCTACAGTAACGAGACTGTGCGCGGGGGTTCCCTTCGCCTATACAGCGGTCAGCGACTCAGCGACTCAGCGGCGCAGCGACTCCAGGCGCTTGACACAAGGTGACAGTGAAAGGGAGAGGGGGACATACGGGCTTACACCGCGCGATAAGATCCGGTCTCGGGCGCCCGACCGCGTTCTTGATAATGTCGGTCACGAAGCCCGCAAGCACGAGGCTGATGAGTAGGCCTAGGACTGCGACGCGGATTTTGTGCAAGTCGGGCCGGGCGAGTAGCCCCCAGAGGGCGATGACGGCGAGGGGCAGGCCGAGGGCGTAGGCGAACAGCCAGGCTTCAGCTGTCAGCAAACATAGCACAGATATTGTGGGTGCAACCGTAGACGTACGGAGTGGTACCCGTTCGATCTCCGCGTGGGGATACTGAATCGCGAGGTTGGAGAGGAAGAACATGCGGTGGAAGGGCTCGATGTAGATCTGCACGCCTAGGTAGGCGAGGAGGAGGAGGAGCAGGACGAGGACATCGGAGGCGTAAGATCTCTGTGCGTGTTACATTAGCTGTGGCATCGCGATGGAGAGATAGACTCACACGCCAGAAGCTCCGCAGGGAGTTCACGATCCCGCCGCTTTCGCGGGCCATGCTTGCGCGGCGGATGCCTGGTGCCATTGGGGAAGTGTAGTTGCGCAAGTAAGGTTGTTCACATGGCGGCGCAGTGCTGGCGATAAAACCGATGAAAGAAGACACGGGAACGGTAATAGGAGATGTGGTTTGCTCTATCTGCGGACGGGTGATGTAACGTCCAACGTCGCCATTCCCGCACCGCCAAGACCGGCGAGCGGACACGGTCCGACGCGTGTCGATCTCGACATACTCCAAACTTCCCCACATCACCACTTTCCCCCTCATCAACCTTCAATCCTCCACCACAACCAGCACAATGGCCGACGACGAAACCCTCAGCTTCCCGGCGCCCCCTCCTTTCTACAAGCACTTCACCACAGCCAATCTCGAGCGCCTCGCAGAGGCCCACCCCTCCAAAACCCCTCTCGAGCTCCGCGGGACACCCCTTCCCCCGCCCTTAACCTTCCTCGTCCCCCCGCCTCCACCAAGCGAGGGCAAATACCGCTCCTTCGGCGCAGCATACGACGTGCGTCCCCTCCCAAAAAATACCCCCTCAAACACCAGCTAAACGAAGCAGCTCACCGCCCCCCTCCCCACCCTCGAAGCCCACGGCCAACCCCGCCTCTACCCCCCCACGCCCACATCAACACCCGGCGCCTCGCTCCAGGGCCCAAACGCCACACACCTCACGCACCTAACCCGCTCCATGCTCCTCTCCTTCCTCGAGCTCGTGGGGGTGATGGGCCTGAACCCCCCCCTCGTTTCTCAGAAACTGGAGCATCTGACGACCCTGTACCTGAATGCGCACCATTTGATTAATGAGTACCGCCCGCATCAGGCGCGCGAGACGTTAATCACGATGTTGGAGGAGCAGGTGCAGAGGAAGAGGGCGGAGGTGGAGGGGGTGAGGAGGTTGGCGGGACGGGTGGAACAGTTGATGGGGGAGTTGGGGAGGGAGGCGGCGGCGGTTAATGAAGGTGGAGAAGAGAAGAAGGAGGAGGGGAGGTGGGAGGATGAGCAGCGGAATGTGTGGGCGGCGCTTGAGGAGGTTATGTAGGAAATGACATGGAAAGGGACGGCGTTCGGATGATACCCTCGGCCTTTATGGGCGCGACATGCTACTTGTATAACCTAGATAGCAAACATTAGTATTGGCTTCATGCCCATCAAGTTCATCACGTCCATCACATCAAGCACCAGACCGTGAAACGACGTCAAACACGCCGCATTTGTATCCTGCACTACCTAACCCCTCATCGCCCTATTACAGATCCAGTCGTCCAGCCCCAGCGTTTCGATGAAAAAAAAAGCCCAGTCGCAAAAGTAAAAACCCCCGCGCCGCCCATCTCATACGCCACACGCCCTCGTGCTAAAACTACCATGGAATCAATAGGGGATAAGAAAGTCCGAGCCCCAACTAAGAGCCCGCGACAATCGCGCTCAAGTACCCCTCGGAGGTCAGACGGGACGGATCGAACGGCACCGAAGGAGCAGCAGCGGCGTTCATCTGCAGCTGCTGCGCAGCCTGGGCGGCGGCGGCGGCGGCAGTTGCGAAGTCCGAGCTCGAGCCACCAGATTCCTCGGTCGTAGTCCCGACAGCCGCATTGGCGAGGTGCTCGAGGCCCATAGTCGGTGAGGTAGAGTTCCCGTTGGCATCGGTGCGCTTGCGGGCGAGGAAGTCGCGGATCGCAGCCTCGAAGCTCTGGCTGTCGTGAGGGGAGCACAGCTGCTGCAGGGACTCGTCGAGAACCCCCAAAAGACGCTTGGCCTCGTCCTTGGTCTCTGTGAACTCGGCCAGCTGGACCAGCACGTGCGCCGCCAGGCCGGCAAAGTGGTGCGTCAGCGGGTTCATCGTCGAGGACTGAACGAGCAGCTCCGAGATACGCTTGAGAGGGTGCAAGAGGCCGGCGGGGGTGGACACGGGCCAGTACTTGAGCTCGATGACCGTCCAGGTGTACCAGAACGTCAGCTGCAGCACGAGGTCAGAGGCAAGGTCGTTCGGCCCGAGGATTTCCTGGAGCATGTCCTGGTCATCGGTCTTGATACGGCGCATCGCGTCGACCTGTTTCTCTGTCATGAACCACGGCTTGTACTGGTTCAGGATCTCGCCCAGCGCGGGGTGGAAGACCATGGTGCCGCCATCGGTCTGACCACGATCGTCGGTGACGCGGGTGCGCTTGAGCTTGTACAGGATCCGAGCAGTCCCTTAAACTGAATTAGCTTAATTTCCCAGACACTTGGAGAAAAACTTACGGGCCAGCTTGTAGAAGCGGTTCGGGTAGAGCTGCGCATCTTCCGGGAAGACAGTCACCTGGGGCAGGTTGAAGACGCTGTCCGTCTTCCTGTTACCGAGCGCCATGAACGCGTCGAAGATGTGGATGGTCAGAGCCATTGCACGGAAGATCGGGTAAGATCCGACATCTTCCATATCGACAGGATAGCGAACGAGGTCGAAGATGTCGACCATCCGCGCCTTCGAGGTCGCCTGCGAAAGCAGCTCCTGCGGCGACAAACCCCCCGTCCCCTGGCTGGTCAGGGCGCCACGCTGGGTCGACTCGATCATCAGAAGGATCAGAGTCTGCACCTGGAGAAGGTTGGGCTGGTCGGTAAACGCCGCCTCCACCTGAAGCTCGTACGCGCGCTTCGCCGTGCAATGGTCGCCGGTCATGTCGATCATCCCCGCAAAGGGGCCGGAGCGCATCGTGCACTCGAGGGCAGAGGTGAACGCCTCACGCGTGGTGGGCTGCGAGTCAAGAAGCGCTGCCTTCAGGACTGCCGCATCGTTCGGCAGGAACGGGATGGTTGTATGGATCATCTCCCGGTACCTGGACGGGTCAGTTGGGATAGGCAAACCAAACAATAGTAGAACTTACAGCGTGAAAGCTGACTCGTCGAGAACCACCAGGGCATGCGGGTCGGGAACGAAGCCCGTGCGCTGCGACGCGGTGTAGTGGTCGCTGTAGCCCTCCGACATACTGTGCGTGCGCTTTTGCCCCGTCTGCGGCATTGGAGAGTACGAGGCTGCTGCGGCCTCTACGCCTTGGATGAAGGAGAGGTCTTCGTGTGCGATGCCGGGGCCCGACGGCGCAGGGGAAGTGCTCTCACCAGGACGAGCCTGAGAACGCTCACGTTCGAGAGTGGAGACACGATCTGCAAGCTCTTTTATGTAACTAGGATACGTTAGAAGGATTGCAATATTTAGGTGTGAATGCTGAATATAAGTGCAAGTATACAACGTACAAAAAAGAGCTTTGAGAAGCAGTAAGAGTAGGGGGGGGGGGGGGGGGGGGGGTGGTTTTAAAGGGGGGGGGGGGGGGGGGGGGGGGGTTGTGATATTAAGGACTCGGTGGTGAAGGATGTGGAAGGGAGGATGAAGGGCGAAGGGTTGAAAGTATAGAAACAGAATATATCAAAGGAGCATCGCGGCAGCAAGCCGCCCATGCTCAAGGGGGAAAAACAATAGGCCGATCCGCCGATGAGAGGAAGAAGACTGGTTGGGAAGGTACAGAACCAGAAGGCATCGATAAGTATCAAACAACCACAGGCCTGTGCTCAAAGAGGAAATACAAGAGGCCGCCGGAAAAATGAGGACCCGAGTGACAAGAGCAACGAGCCGGAAATATGAGGCCCCGAAGGCTGAAAATGAACGTACCCTTTGGACGGCCCGCGCTTCTGAGGAGTACGCGAAAACTGGCACACCTGGTTCGTCTTCTTGCAAGCCGTGCAAGATGAAGTTTCGTTCTCCGCTGTAGCATCACAACGAATCTACACCACATTAGCTTTTTTGCAGTTTGCTAACATTATCACAGACTCACCTTCTTGCGACGGCACTCATCACAAGCACGCGAAACCTTGGAACGCGACTTTGCAGAAGCAGACGCGCTCATGCTGATGGGATGCGGCGGTGGAGGAGGATGGATGGGGTACTGCTGCTGGGGCTGAGCAAGACTCATAACGCTCTGCGCAAGCTGTTGATGAGTATGCGCCGGGATTGATTGCTCCTGATGGTGCTCCTGACGGTGCTCCGGATGGTGCTCCGGATGATGCTCTGGATGGTGCTCTTGATGGCCGTTTTCCTGGAGGTTGGGATTGATGTTCGCCAATTCATCACTGAGCTGCATAGGAGGCAACTGTTCATGCGTAACGTTGATGGTCTGGCCCTCAGCAGTAGGAGACACGCCGCCGTTGCTGTAGAACGGTCCTGCACCGGCACGCGTCTGCGCAGCGTTGGGAGACGGGTATGACTGGCGGTCAGTCATGGTGGATGCTTGCGAATTTCAATGCAGAAGGATGAGGATGAGGAGATGCGAAGTTGCAGGTTGGGGATGAAGCGCGTTCGTTTGCACGATGTCTGTCAGTGCCTTCAGCTGCACGGCTTGGCGATGGTGGAAAACGCGTTCGCCAGGTTGGTGTCGGCAGAAAACTGCGGAAGGGGCACGGAAATTAGGCCAAAGTGGCGGGCACCGGCCAGTATGCTTGCCAACGCAGCCCAGGGGCAGCATGCAATACAAGACAGGTCACGGCAGTGAGAGGCGAGCTGAAGGAGATGAAGCAGATGAAAGAGCCGATGAGATGGAGATGGGGGGACTGAGATGGGGGGTGATGAAGTTGGGAGAGTGTTGGGAGGAGAAGGTGTCGCAGAGGAAAAGGTTGTCGCTGGCGCTCGGCCCACCCTCGCCAATTCGGCCTTAGCGCCGATCTGGACGTTGCCATTGCAGAGGGAGCTGTGGCTAGAATGCAGAGGTGAATTCGCGGTGATATAAAAGCGATGTGTTGGGTGGTTATTGTTTTATGATGCGCGCCCTTCCTGTCTGGTCTTCGCCGTGTCGGACCGAGAGAAGGCTGGGACGTCGTCTGGTGCTGGCGGCGTCGGCCGTACGAAACTCCATCCCGTTCTCCGCGAGATATTCCAGCTCCGGATCCTCTTTTGGGGAGGGGAAGGGCTGCTGCGCCACATCGCGGCCCCGCGAGTGGCTGGAAAAGCGGTGCGCAAGGAAAATGGGCGACGCCGGTGGATGCGACCAATGCACGAGGCCAATGCATGATCACTGGATGATATGATGAGATGATGCTGACGGAAGCACAGAGTTCACGCGCCTACGGACAGTTCGTGGAGTCGCTATTATGTCGATTACTACTGACGTATGTACGTTGCAGGCCGTATTGCAGACTGTCTCGCAGACTGTTTTGGCTGCAATGAAGCCATCCCACAATTGTACCTGCTCTCGTTGCACGCTTCTTGCTACTGGAGAGTCTAGACACGTACACAGTACACGTAACTTACACACCCCAAACGTCCATGGCCTTGTTGCGACTCTGACCGAGAGAGACGCGTTGTTTGCCCTTCCCCACGCCATTCCGTCCAAACAACGCCGTCGATTCTCGCGTGTACCGTACGCAGTAGCTGCACCAGCTACTCCGTACCTAGCAACGACTGCGCGCGCCGTTGCAGTCACGCCAGACCGGCCTGTTATTCCCGGCGAAAGAAGACCAGTGTGCCATCACTACCAAAATGGATGAGTTTATCCAGCAGTCTGACCTTATCGCCAACGCAGCTGCCACTTGTCGTCCACCGACCTACCCCATTCGAACGTGGGACGTGGGCTAGAAACGTGGGATGAATGCCGAGGAGGACACGGAGGAGCAGGCAGAATTTTTCACCAGCAACGCGGTAGGTCGGCCACCTCTTCCCGCCTCCACCCCCATCCCCGGACGCACCGCACCCTCCCCCGCGCGGGCGGCTTGCTTTTGGCGATTTGACAAGCACTTTGAACGACGCAAAGAAGGCAGATGCAGAGTGAAAAAGTCAATTGCAATTGCAGAGTCAGCCTCACTCCACACGCCTCTTCAGCCCGATGCTTCGTGTTTCCCCACGGCTTCCCGCGCTTCGGTCAGCGTTTCGCGCATCACGCAAGCAAGCCACAGCACCTGCACAAGCTTTGCTCCGAGCGCGCCGCCCGTCGATCGGCGAGCTTGGCAACGGGATCGGGTGCGGGTTGGAGGGTTTCGAGGGTCAATTGGGTTCTCTTCTTGTGATTTACGGGCAGATGGTTTAGATTGTGCGACGGTCGATCTCTCAGGAAGAGGGAGACGCGTCAGGGGGAGAAGAGCAAGGAGATGGGATGTTGCTGGGCTTGCAGAAGGGCGAGAAGTCAATCCTGATGCAAATGCACGAGGCACGGGCTCGGGTTGACCTCGGCTGTCGCGCCAGCAATGCGTCGACAGGTAAACATGCAGTCAGTGCGTGCAAACTTCCAGCGCCGGTCCACGGGGATGACGTAGAGCGTCAACGTTACTTCGGAATATACTCGAAGTGCCGGATGGAAGCCCGACATCGAAGATCGCCCTGATCGAGAAGAAGGGTCTCCATCGGGCTGTGACCAATTGATGCTGGCCGAAGGTAAGCCGAGAAGTAACTAAGCGTAGAACTAAAGTTAGGAAGACACGATACCGTAGAGGGACGAGCCGGCGAGCGGAATCTTGCAGAGCCGGACGACGGACTGGAATCTCACAATAATAGCATTGGGCCTTGGACGTCCTCGCATGTCTAACCATTTTCGATTTCGCGGTGTCGCGGTTTCGCACTTGCCCGCACTTGCTTCCGCTGACGGCCTTGGGAGCCCCTTTCTGGTCGACGTACATCGTGATGCAAGTCGTGTTGCCTGAATTTCCTGTTCCAGTGCCTGGTGGTTCTCCACCGCTTCATCCGCTGCCGTACAGCTGTCGGTACTGCTCGGCATCCCACCGTCCAGCATCCCACCGTCCAGCATCCAGCATCCAGCATGAAAGCAGACGCAGCAGACGCGGCAAAGTACCCACGGTACCGTTACCTCCCATACCCATCCCCATCCACACCCCTCCGCAGACCGACACTCAGGTTCCTGACGGTCGTGGGATGGCCGAGAGCGGGCAAAGAATCTTGGACTTGCCTCGTTTCGTCTAGTGCGA
>ML996699.1:892145-924217 GCA_010356995.1 Trichodelitschia bisporula
AAACTTGGCGGCGTTGAAGGGGAGTCGGCTTGCTGCGGCTACGGGGGGGCTGATGGGCGCGAGTAGCGTGAGCTTGTCGAGTTTGGAAAGCAGTAGCGCGGGGTCGACGCCGGTGGATGGGGAGTGGGGGCCGGGGGCGGGGGAGCCGGAGGGGATTTTGATACCAGCGGGGATTGAGGATGCGCCGCGGCATGAGGATTGGTTGTATTCGGGACGGGAGATGAGGGGGCAGGATTACTTTTGGTTGTCCTAACCTTCGCTCCCTTGCGCTTTGCGCGTTGGATTGGGTTTTGGGTGTTTGGTTTTTTTATCACTGGGTGGGTGGTTTGGTTTGATGCTTTTGGCCATTTGCGGTTTTTCACGACGCCGGATGAATACCCATGACGGATGTGGTGTGGTATAACTTTAGACGACGGAAATTGGGGGTGGAAGGGTGGTGCTTTTTGCTTTTCGTGCCCGAACCAAAAGTTGGGAGGTCGAGGAGCACTCAATGGGCATTTTTGGTGTCTCGCCCTTCGCTTGGAAAGAGGAGGATGGATGGGATCGTTTCCCTGTGCATATTGTACCTTTCGCTTTTTTTTTTCCCTCCTGTTTGCTCATATGGGTGGATGATTGCGATATGGCTCTTTTGGGGGAATTGGGCTGGGATAGGCGTTTAGACGGTGGACACTTTGAGTGGGACACGTTTGGGTGTTTAGGTGCAGGGAAAAGGACTGGTCAATAAAGATTATGAATGCTGCTTTTGCTCGCACTTGCTATCTACTCGTCGCTACGAGATCCTCAAGGTCCACGATCCCAATGCCGACGACCGGCTGGCTGTCAAGGTGTAGGGGCAAAAGACAGAGAGAATGAGATTATAAACGCTGCTCTCGATTCACATCGTGCTTCTAACATACCCCTACATACACTTTCATACCCACATACGGTACAGCGAACCTTCACGATAGATGCCAGAAGCGAGGCAGAAGCGAGTCGAGACCGTCCTCCGCCTTTCACGAGGAACGCAACCGACCGGCTCACACAACGCCGGTGGACCGCCCAGCCCTTCCTCCTCCCTCGCAGGGTTACAGCTTTGCTCCCCCACTTTCTCCATCGCGCCGTCCCTGAGCGTGTGACGTCCCATGCAGCCGCATCGGCGGGGCGCATACTACGCGCCTCCCGGGAACGATAGTGGAGGGGAGCGAGGGGAGCGAGGGGAGCGAGGGGAGCGAGGGGAGCACCAGGCCTCGCAGCAACGAGGGCGTGGAGGGAGAAACTCTGCAGATGGGAAGAGTGCGGGGGATAGGTTAGAGGGAGAGACGAATTTTTTCCGGGCTTATTTGGACGACTCTCGTTGGGGGGCATTGCGGCGGGCCAGGGAAGAGATGCGCGAGAGCTGCTGACCCCGCAAAGTGCATGCAGTATGCTGGGTGCTCGATTGGGCGCTTGAGGCAGAAGGGGATAGGGCGGGGGGCTGTGCTTGCGTGGGGGTGCGTGCGGATGCCACGCTGCGAGGGTGCAGAGTTTGCCGGCAACGTGTTCGCTGTTCGTGAAGGAGGGATGTGCGGTAGGGCAGAGTGGTGATGCGGACGGATGGAGGGTGGAGGGGAGCGGTCAGGCCACGATTAATCAAGATTCGATGGGAGAATGGTGAGGGATGGAATGTGGTGGTGAGGAAGCGTGAGGGAGGATGGTGGTGTGTGAGGGCGGGATATGGCGCCCCCCCACGCGTGGTGTCAAACCCCACAGTGCGCAGTGGCGCGGCGCATATCCCGGTCGGTTGTGCATGCGGGCACGGCTGCGGCGGCAGACTTTTGCGCAGCGCGGCGCGGCATTGGGCAGGGAACACTTCGGCAGGCGCGGGACACATCGGCAGGACAGGGGAGATTTTGTGAAGAATATTCAGGTCTTCAATTGCTTCGGCGAATCTCTATGTACCGGTACTGCAGAAACACTCCCTCTTTGAACTCTAAACACAAGAACCTCGCACTTCCAAAAGCCTGTCAGACCACCGACACCGCCCACCAAGACCAGCCGACACGAAGTCTGACGCCAGAAATGGATTGAGATCATCGCCACGCCCGCCGAAGCGAGGGCGCACAAAGGGTGTCACTCTAGGGCAGCGCGGTCATGAAGTCATCAGCCAGGTTGTAGGTTGAGGCTCTGGTTAGGAGCTCGAAAGAGGACGTTTACTATAGAAATGATTCTATGACTGTGGGCACCATGTTAGCAATGCATTCGGGGATTTGAACAGCGCTGTGTGAGAAGCGCTGTTTGGTGGGGGGGGGGATGGCTCACAGTAAAGTCGACTGGAGAGAAAAAGAGAGGGCGAGGTTTGGAGGCTTTTATACCCACTGGGTGAGGGTGGTGCACAGGCCAACGAGTGGTTGGACTTTCTTGGTCTTGGCGGATGAGGTTTTTGAAGGGTGGCAGGACTAGACTGTTTGTGGTTAGTGCCGCCGACCCTGCGTCTCGGTGGATCGGAGCGGGTGCTTGTCCCACGGGCTACCCGAAAAAGTCATGCCCCCCTCTCTCCAAATTTTGGCAGAGGTCATGGCGCCGGGGTGGACATGACTTTTTCGATGAGCCTCTTGGCCCCCGTTCGAGAAGGGGATCGGCAGGGACGACATCTGAAGAATCCGGCGATGGAACAGCCTTCAATTCTTATATTGCTCATAGTAAGAACGGCTACGGATGCTGGGCTGCTTCGTGCTCTGAATTGATGGTTTGGTGCACTACGGCGAACATACCGTGTTGATCTGGGATTCGATAACATCCGCGGAGATCCCGTATCTTCGATTGAGGCTACTGCGAGATGACCTTCCCCACTAGCTGTCTCCACACACGGCGATATCTCGGTGGATCTAGGAGGAGAGTAATTATTGAAAAGGAGATGCCGTCTGTTCGCTGCTTGTTTGTCGTCTCAATAAAGTCTTCACACCCGCTGCGTGTGGTCTTTGGTTCTGCTCAGCTTCAAGGCCGGAGCGCCGTTGGCCATGACAGGTCCAGGCTCGGATCACCTATCTCTATCTTGCTCGTTGTGAGTCCAATTGCCAGAAACTCAAAGGTGTCCCACGAGAGGGTCAGAAGGTTCCCCCAGCATGACGGATTTGAAGCAAGATGGCCGTTTCCTGAAGGGATACGACATTTGATATCGACGAGATCGTCAACTCATTTACCCCACTTTACCGGCATAGCTCCACCTTCATCGACATGAATGATCCGAAGCTCTACGGGACCTGCGTCGGCAGCTGCTTTTTTATGCGGAGCGTTAAGCTGATCAACCACGGCGGGGACATGACCGGAAGGTGAAGTAGACATGTGGCAGGAGCATTTCTAGACTAGAAGGATCATGTTACCCTTGGGAAGGAACAGGGGGCACATAATGTAATGCGCGCATAAGAGGAGGAAGGAGCATGTGAAGGTATTTGATGTCATCATGCATATTGCCTCGAGCGTCTCTCGCCTCTATTCTTCTCTTCGGCATTTTCCTACTCGGTGGATTTGGTATCGGACTTCGGCATTTTCCTACTCGGTGGATTTGATATTGGACTTCGGTATTTTCTTACTCGGTGGACTTGGTTTTGGACTTCGACATTTTCTTGCCTTTATGCGAATTGTTACTGATGAAGTTATGGCCTATGTTGACTGTCAATGCTGGTCATGTAATGGAATCATAGGCTTGACACGTTCAAATTGCAAAAGTATGACGGGAAGAGCTGACGAATGACGAAGAGAAGAATAGAGGCGAGAGACGCTCGAGGCAATATGCATGATGATATCAAATACCTTATCCACCGAGTAGGAAAATGCCGAAGTCCGACACTAAATCTAATCCACCGGGTAAGAAAACACCGAAGTCCAACACCAAAACCACCGGTCAGTCAACCTATGCGAGCAGTGGGATCTCGCCGCTTCCGCCATAACTATAGCCACACCACCTGAGGACATTCTCTACCCACCAAATGTACTCTTTGCGGTCGATGCGGAAGTTCCGGCCATTAATCTGGACACCACCGTATGCGCAGATGAGAAAGTCCAGTTTTTTCCTGTGCTCACTCCACCATGCATTCTCCAACTGTTGAAATATTTCCTGCTTGTAGTCGCTATGTCTCTGCAGGAAAAAACCGCCGACATGGCCGGCAACCCCAAAAACCCGGAAGCCAGGAAAGAGTACCTGCACCCAAGGCGGCCAGAACCACTCCCAATACCAAACTCAATTCCTTGTATTGGCCCACAGTCCTCTGCTTCATACTTGTGGTGAAGGTTTTCAGGCCAGCGGACAACAGTCCCATATGGACACCTCGATCTCTGTCGCCCTTTGTCCCGCCGATGAGTCTGTCAAAGATTTTAACGAATGCCTCTATGTCCACTTCAAGCCTGGCATCAGTGATGTCTTCGAGGATCGTGCCGATGATGGTGGCGACCAGGGGAAAGCACTCGATCGGATTCGAGGCGCTTCCATTGTGGGTATGAACAGTGCTGCGCGCAGTCGCATGGATGATGTTGGCGACCTGGTGGAGACCGAGGAAGGGGGCCTTGCAGTAGGGCAGTATGTGCCTCATCACACGTTTAGGCGCCAGACCAACGAGCTCGCCGACCATTTTATCATTGCCATCGCGAATCGCAAGTCCCAGAGATCATGACGCTTGCCAGCTCAACCTTGTGATGCCTAATGACAGGTGACCCGTCCTTTGTCGTCACGATAATTCTGACCCTCGTCCTTGAGGGTTTCCCGGCGACCCGGTCGCCTCAAATCTCGCAGCGATTGGGAATCGATTGATTCAACCGGAAGGAAGTGCGTACGTGGCAATTTGTAACCGTCTAGAACAACAGGTGGAAGGTGACGACGTGAAAATCCCCGGAAAACACCGGCATACTTTGGTCTACTCAAGTCGACGTAATAAGCGTTCGGTCTGCTGACGACGTGTAAGGTGGCGCCCGAAGAACCAGAAGTTTGATCGGAGGACAATCGGGTTCTTCGAGGGCGAGAAAGCGGACGCTTTGGTAGCGATTCTGGTAGCGATTCTGTTTCAGCAAAGCTTCCATTGAGGAAGACGGGGTGACCATTGTGCATGCGAGTAACAGTTCTAAACCATTTAGCTGCCAAAATTCCTTGGGAAGCAGCCACTTACGGCTTGTAGGTATCCATAATAATTTTCGCCACAAAATTTGTTGAATATGGAGGATGCTTTGATGGAAGTGGCGGTAGAAAGTAGTGGCAAACCAAACCGCCGGCGACTTCAAGTTATGTATCGTGAACGGGTCAAGTGTGAAAGCAAGATTGGAGGTCAAGCAAAAGCACGCACAGCTCAGCCTTACGCCTCACGCTGAGAGGGAAATGGAGGCCGCTCTCTCGGGACACTCTCAGGGAGATCTCTAGCCAGTTAGAGTTGGCGTCGAACGTGGCGCAGCACGATCGTTGTTGCCATGAGGCTAATAGTTGGCATACAGCCATGCCAGTTCGAAGGCAGAAGGCTTCGTGGGCTTCTACGGTACATTGAAACTGGCCAGATCGGCAGCAGAATACGGTACATGCTTTTTGCTTTGCAAGTTGAGCCAGGAATCTGGGTGGCGGAGGGCAATGCGGGGCCGTGAATCTGCTGCGTCCACTGCGGACCAACGGCCCCAGGGGAGTGGTTAGTGGCATGTCCCTTCTCATAGCCTTATGTCGGTTGACTCCGGACGGGTACTTATTGAATGCGGTCTCTCGGGGTATATAGCCACCAAGGCATCGTCGTGGCGGATTCGTTGTCGTGCCGATCATGGAGACCGGAAGTCCATTTGCATTTGAGGCTGAAACAAGACGATCGCGAGTTCCATCTCGCGCTAGAGAAGAATTAGCCTCGTGATTCGAGAACTAAAGATCGGAGAATAAAACTTCAAGTCTAACATCGCAGAATTCAAACAATCCAGGTGAAGGGTCAGACAGGCGTTGTCACCCCTCTCCGCCTTACCCCGCATGTCGTCAGCGCGGGGCTGTGGCTTAGCGTTGCGCCAGTAGCACCCCGCCGGCCCGTGCCGCACACCTTATCTCCCTTCGGACAAGATCAACCTCCCATCATCGACGCTAATCTCCCCATCCTCACGCAACATCCCCTGTAGTTCATCCAAATGGCCCTCCAAGCCTCATCCCTCTTCCGCGTCGACAGCTGCGTCGCCCTAATTACAGGCGGCGGAACCGGTGCGTCCCTTTCCCAACCACAGCCTCGCTAACTCCTCACCCAGGCATCGGGCTTATGATGGCACGCGCACTCGCTGCCAACGGCGCCGCGAAGGTGTACATTGCAGGTCGACGACTAGAAGTTCTCGAGAAGGCAGCGGCCGAGACGGAGCCCGCCGGCGTGGTCGTTCCACTCGTGTGCGACGTGGCGTCACAGGAGTCCATCGTCGGCATGGCGGAGCATATCCGCTCCGAAACCGGGTATTTGAATCTCGTGGTGTGCAATTCCGGGATCGGCGGCCCACGACACGGAAACCTGCCCGAGGGCGGTGGGATCGCAGACTTCCAGGCGCAAGTGCTGGGCACGCCGATGGGGGAGTACACGGATACTTTTGCGGTGAATGTCACGGGTGCTTATTACACCGCTGTCGCTGTGTTGGATTTACTAGACTCGGGGAATAAAAAAGGGAATATGGAGGGCGTGAGGAGCCAGGTGCTTATTACGAGTAGTATTGCGGCGTTTAGTCGCGCCGTGGGGATGGGGTTTGCGTATGGGCAGAGTAAGGCGGCGGTTACGCATTTGACGAAGGGGTTGGCGAGTTTTCTTGCGCCGCATGGGATAAGGACTAATGCGCTTGCGCCCGGGTGTGAGTTTTTCTTTCCTGATGTTGTGGGATGGGTGCTGACGGCCAGTGTTTCCGAGTGAGTTGGCTGACCCGCTGCTGCGCGGACGAGGCATTGAGGGTGGAGGCAGTGTGCCACATACGTTTATCCCGAATGGCAAGGTGGGTGATGAACTGGATATGGGAGGTACGATATTGTATCTTGCGAGTCGGGCGGGGGCGTTTGTTAATGGGTTGATACTGGTGATTGATGGGGGGAGGCTCGCGATCTTGCCCAGCTCATACTGAGAGGTTGGAAGTGTTCTTGTGTGCTCGGTGGCTTGTGTAGGCATAGACTGGATTTTGTCGCTAGTCCCGGATATACTAATTAGCAAGACGTGGGGCTGAAAACGACTCGTCTATCTCGCTGGACTTCAAGTTGACTCGGATACAGACATGGAAGGGGCATTGTTCTGTCAGGAAGGAGCCTACGTATCTCGGGAAGGAGCATACGTATCTCAGGAAGGAGCAAACTGATTAGAGGAAGGGACACGATGTAATATGCGCATGATAGGGGGAAGGAGCATATGAGGATATCTGGCATCATCGTGCATCAATTCTTGAGTCTCTTCCTCTCATCATCTTCTCGTCTTCACTTCAATGGTTCGTTCGAACAGTTACCTTTGCATGTGTTGGGGCGTTTGCTCCCACCATCCGAATGTACCAATGGAAAAGGCGGGAGTCGGAGAACGGCCCGTCTATCTCGCAAGGGTTGAAGCTGCACTCGTCCCTTTCAGAATATCGTTAACATGATCGAACAGCCTGCATTAAAAGCATATGGACCCAGCTCTTTGAGCCTACACCACTTTTCCTTTTGGACTGAATTACATCTGCTGCCCCAAGCCCCAAGAACACTATTCCGGAACGCCGCAACCATATTGACACCACCCGAGCGTCCGATATCCGAAGGAAACCCGTCCCCAATGTACAAGACGCCTCCCTCATCGGAAATGCTGAGCACACTCGCGACCCGCCTCCCAAACGCCCGGCCTGTGGTATCTGCTTTCGGGTTCCATAAGTGGCGTGAATGGAGTGGTATCCGTTTCACAGCCAAAGGGCGGAGGTTATGCCACTCCCATGAGCCGCAACGGCCGACTCTCCCATAGCCAACCGAAGCCTCATTCCACCAAGTTTCCCCTCAGTACCGATGTCCAACACCCACATGCCACCTACTCCCCTCATACTGCCTCGCGAACCCCCCCTTCTCGAACTCATCCCCCTCCGACACCAAAAACCACCCCCAACCCCCAGCCGCAGCCAACAAAAAGACCGTCAATATCCACGCCCCCGCCTTATCCGCCTTCATCATGACGCGCGTCGCCTCCCAATCCGTCGGCTTCGTCAGGCCGCCATTCCCGGCCCCGGGATCTCCGGTACTCGAACCGGAGTGCACATCGCTCGGCGGCCGCACATTGAGAATGAGGTTGCTTTGCACGATGCTCAGGGCCGTCATCTGATTCCCAATATCTCGCGTCCCGTCGTCCTTGGCCTCGTACCATTTCCGCCCGCACACGACGTTGCTAGGATCGCCCGTGCACACGTTCGCTGCAGCCTGCGCGCTCTTCTGCAGCCAGGGCATGATGCGGTCGCGCGTGTACGGGGCCATTTGCGCGGCGACAGCGAGCCAGCGCGCGAGGTAGCCCTTGAAGGACCGCTGGTCTTTGTTGCAGTTTTCGCGCGGCTCGCAGGCATATTCGACGAGGATTTGCCCGCCGTATTGTTGCGGGAAGAAGACGCGGCCTGTGCTGTTGAGGAGCCCGCTGAGGCGCTCTTTCCAGGCGGGGCTGCCGTTGGTGTGGTTGTACATCTGGGCGGTTAGCGGATGACCTTATGATGAGAGAGCGGACTCACGTATGCTGCGCCCGCGATCAGGGACCCGACGTTGTATGTCCACTGGATCTGGCCGATGGGGCCATCGCACCCCGTTTCCGTAAAGGGGATGTTATCATAAATATCATACTGCGGGCTCATAAGCGGGGAGTGCGCAATCCAATTATACGTCTTATCTGCCCACTGCGCATACGTAGCATTCTTCGTGTAGCGCGCCAGCCGCGCCGCAAGCTGGAAAAAGCATCCGTTGCTGATGGCGTTCTTCTCCATCCATCCGTTGTTCAGCGGGTTGAACTGCCACCGCAGCCCGCCGCCGCAGTGCTTGTCGTCCCACCGGCTCGCCTGCCGGTTGAACACCGCCTGTGCGAGGGCGAGATACTGCGGCTCCTTGGGGTCTGGGTTCGGGAAGTTGAATTCCGCGGCGGACATCGCGGCGAAGGCCCAGAAGGCTTGGTCGTCGTTGCCCTCCGTCCGCGTTTGGTTCTCCGGCTCGTAGTTCGCCGATGGGCCGGCTTGGAATACAAGTGCTTGCTTCGTCATGTCGTTGTACGTGCTGTCGCCCGTGTAGTACCTTTCTCGTCAGCGGTGGACCAGAAATAATCCCAGATGCCATACCAGTACTCGACCATCTGCCCGAATAGCGCTCCCGCCTCCCACCAGTTGAATTCGCCGGCCGCGGGGAGGAGCCCGGGTGTAGAACCCGGCTTGTCGCCGTCGTAGTAGCGCATCGCGGAGTCGGCGAGGGCTTTCGCGGCCTTTTTGATGCTCGCCGTGCTGCCGACATCGAGCGTGAGCGCGGAGACATGGTGCAGACTTTGCACTACGAGGAGCGCCCGCAGGAGCTTCATTATCGTCGTTTGCCCAGGAGATGCAGCATGAGATCGTGATGGCGGTGCAGTGATGGGACGGTCGTGAGGGATGGATGGGTTGTTGGGTTATGGCGATGGGATGCACGAGATGACGTCCGCTGTCTGGTTGTCTAGGTGGCAGGAAAACAGGACATCAGGGGCGGGCGCTGGGTGCGCTGCGCTGGGGAGTTAATCTATGTAGATCACGCTTGCATACGGGGAGTGCTATATGGGGAACAGGGATGGGGGGAGCGGGGGGGCGAGTCGCGGGGGGGGGGGGGGGGGGGGGGGGGGGGGGGAATATGCATGGGCGTGGTACGGGACTGATGTGTGGGGAGTGAGGGATTGACATTGTTGTTTTGATGGTGTTTGTGGGTGGGAGATACGATGTGCGTGGAAGTGTCGCGTGTTGAGGCTGGAGGGTTGGGTGGTTGAGGCATATTGCTGGCACTGTATATTAGACGCCGGGTACGGCAGGGAAGGCCACGGACGGTTTGCTGAGGCTTGGAATGGCTGGGGGAGCGGTGGGATCTGGGGAGGTTCGAGGCCAGGCGTTTCGGGTTGCTGACAGTGCTCGGCTTTGGCCTGTGATGCTGGGGATGGAGAGGGATGGGGTTGTGGGTTTCAAGTGCTTCACATGATCACTGAAGATGGGATATCACGTGGAGACAAGGGTCGATATCGGACGACATCGACGACGTCAGACAAGAAGAAGATGAACGAATTCAATTGACAAATCACCAACAATGGATACAAGTACAAGTATGAAAGCAGCAGCAAGAACGCAGCAAGAACCGAACGCGAGACAGAAAGCAAAATCGCGTGTACAACGCTCATTCCTATCAGGAGAACGACCCATGAGCCCAACCACCAGACGAGAAACTCAATGGAAAAGACCGTCAGAAAGCATCGCGCATCTAGCAGCCGAAACCACTCGCGAAATGCGGAGCGCACTCATCATGTAGGCCAATTCCATCGAGGTAGACGTACAAGCATGAAATGAACGACTGTCGCGGAACGCAGCACAGAAAACAGAACGCAGCGACGCTGAACGCAAGACAGAAAGCAACGCAGAACGCAGGACAGAAAGTAAAGCAATAAAACGTCCACTCCCATCAAGATGGTCATACCACAGGCTGATCCACCAGACAGGAGGCCCCGAGGAAAAGGCCCATTCGCGCAAATCTAGCAGCCAAAGTCACCGATGCAACGCCTTGCCTCGCAGACTATGCGGCGTCAGCCACCCGTGAAAGACGAAGCCGGGCCACATCTAGCAACCGAGACCGCTTTGACGACTGCCCATGAGATGCGAAGCCTCGCATAACTATGCGGCGTGAGCCACCCGTGAAATGTAAAGCCGGCGCAAGTCTAGCACGCCGAAGCCACTATTTGACAGCCGCCCCGAAATGCGGAGTACCGGTCAAGAAACCCCGACGAAAAAGGCCTATCAGAAACCATCGCGCGAATCCAAGCTACCGAAGCCGCTCATCATACGCGAAGGATACTCATCATACTAGGCAAAAGCTAGCCACTCCGCTCTCTAACAGCTGCCCAGGAGATGCGAAGCCTCGCATAACTATGCGGCGTGAGCCACCCGTGAAATGTAAAGCCGGCGCAAATCTAGCACGCTGAAGCCACTATTTGACAGCTGCCATGAGGTGCGGAGTGCCAGACAAGAAAGGAAAGCAAGGCCTATCAGAAACCCATCGCGCGAAATCCAAGCAGCCGAAGCCACTCATCATATGCGAAGAGGTACTCATCATACTAGGCCATCCGCAACGTGCACCAACACCCACTAGCCCGTTCAACCCTCCCACGGCTTCTCCGGAGGGTCCTTCGGCGTGTCCGCAAGGAGCCCGTGACCGGGAGGGAGCTTGCGGGTCGCAGGACCGTGAATCTTCGTGTCCTCCCGGGGATGGCAGCGCACGTCCTCGTACCGAATCTGGCTGAGCGGAACTTCGTCAAAGGGGACAAAGGCCGGGAAGTCCCAGTTCAGCTTCACCATGTGGGCCGGAGGCCACATTCCGCTGCCCTGGGGCTCCTCTTCCTCTGGCTCCTCGTCCTTCACGCGGCCGTTAAGCTCCCGTTCGTTCTTCAGCCCTATCTGATTCAGTGCGACGAGCGCCTCCGACCAATCCGGTCCCAAGGAGTCACTAGCCACCGCTGGCTCGCCCTCGTTCTCCCGCACGGTATCGCCGTCCATGGGGGCATCCATGACCGCAGGGTCATCGATGTCCATGGGGTCGTCGATCTCCATAGGATCACCGCCGTCGCCACCGAAGGACACCGAGTCGAGCGCGGAGGCAAGATCGGCCATTTCCTTCGCGTTGCTGTCACCGGTATGGTAGGTGTCGTCATCCGAGTCTTCCTGGTCGTCCCATTCAGATATCGGATATACACGACCCCTACCAGGCACGATGTTCGCGTCAATCACCCACTGCGGCGCAAGCTTCCGGTAACCGAGCGAGCGGGCCTGATCGAAATCAATGGTCCACTTGCTCCAGTACCTGCTGTAGCCCTGGCGCTCGATCTGAGCCTGCTTCTCCAAGATGAACTTTTGCGCCCTGTTGGGCCCGCCAGTTATCTCCCAACTCATGAGCTCGTCGAACTCGTCGGGGTATTCAGGATCCCACTCCGGCGGGACGTACGCCTCAGGCAAGGGATCGGCCGGCCGCACTGGTTCCTCAACATCGGGCAGCAGCAGTCTAACCTTCCTCGCCTTGCGGACGCGCGCCTTCTCCGCCGCCAACGCAGCCAAGGTGGCCGCCTTCTCGGCGCGTACCATCTCAAGCTCTCTGTACACCGGCGTCAGCATAAAAGATACATACCACTCAGCAGCGCCTGCTGCCTCGGAAGCACTCTCGATCCCAGCCCACAGGCTGAAGCTCAGAACGCCATCGAGCTGGCACATCGCGCGCGTCGTGAACCGCTCCCACAGCCCGGTCCGCCGCAACCGGCGAGGAGACGTAATCGCCGCCATGCGTTTGTTGACGCGAGCATCAACACCGCACGCGAAACGACGTGCCTTAGCCATCCCACCAGCAAGCTTCTTTCCGGCACGGGAAGCAACATGCCCGAGACCCAGCCCCAACGTCTTGACGGAGGAAGCAATATCAGATACAAGCCCACCAACGGTACCGGGTGCAGGTGGGAGCACCAACACACCGGCCATGATCAGGCTTTGGAACGCGACGTTCCGCGGCTCAAGGTTAACCCCAAGCGACATCACACCTTCGTCAAGACGTGGGAGCGGAACTGCGGACGCGATACTCACCGCGTGCGACGCGTACGCTGCAGCTGTCTTGACCGCTCGAGGAGGGTTAGGAAGTTGGGAGTAGTACGACGAGTTAGCGCGGATGGCGGCTTCGCGCTCGAGGCGCCTGCGTTGGATCTCCCTGAACACAGATACGGTAGAGCCGGGGGTGGGCTCGAAGGGCGGAGTGGCGTAGGAGGGGAAGATGTGGCGGGCGATGAGACGAGGGCGGGGAAGGAGGTCGGTGATGGCGCTGACAGTCGGGAGAGGAAGCCGGCGAGGCATGGCGGAGAGGTTGCGACGGATAGGCATCGTCGTTTATGAAGAGGTAACTCCGGGTTCAGGAGGAGAGGTCAGAAGAGGGGGAGGAGGGCGGAAGAGAAATATGAAGAGAGTCGAGATGAGTGCTGTTAAGCAGAATGACAAGAATGCTGTTAGGCAAAGAGTGCTTGGAAGCAGAAGAATGCTGGGGGAAAGCAGAAGGGCAGCGGAGCGTGAGATGTACTGTGTACGAAGAGGAAAAGAAGAGGAGGAGGAGGAGAGAGAAGGGCGGTATTTATACCCCCCCTAGTTGATGTGGAAGCACAGGGAAGCACAGACCACCTGGTGTTTTTCCGGTGCGTTGCCGAGACGATTCTGTGGTTTGTGCGGTCGTGGGAGGAAGGAGCGATGGAGTGGCAGATGGAAGTGGATGGATTGGGTAGGTATGACTGCCAAGGCGACGACAGCAGTGAGGTAAGATGGTGACGGAGACGAGATGGGACGACAGGTAGGCTTCTGTCCGAACGGCAAGGCTGACAGCCAGCCTTAGATGGGATGAGAGCCACCAGCAGGTTTACATGTAAACATCAACACGGTCATGCGAAGTGCGAGAGCAGCAGGATATCAAAAGGGACAATATCATTACTATAGCACCTCTCCATCCGTTTCAATATCTTCCTTCCTGTCCTTGCGAACCACTCCGCGCTGCTAACAGGCCCGAGCTGCATCTTGGACATATCATACCCATCGGCCTCAAGTAGGCTCACAGATAACACAAGCAGCGCAACGGCAGCGAAAAAGCAGCATGATATCAAGAAGGACAATTTCATTACTATCAATTCCAAGTCCATCTGAATCTCCTCCTTCCAGTCCTCGCGAGCAACACTCTCGGTATTGCTAACCGACTCAACTCCCATGCGAGGAGCAAGACTGATGTAGTCTGTAATGTAGACGTGGAAGGAGCATTGTTACGTCAGGAATGAGTATGCTTATCAAAGGGACATGATGTGACGTGCGCATGAGAGGAGGAAGGAACAAATGAGTACATTTTGGCATCATCGCGTATTTGTTCTTGGGAGTCTCTTCATCTCCCCCTCTCTTCATCTTTACTTTAATCTTCAGTTTGACAGTTGCCTTTGTAAATAATGAGCCGTTGCTCCCCTCAGACCGACTGAACAGGGAGAACCACAAACAGGTCCACAGATAACACCGACACGGTAATACACACCCCAAGAGCAGCAGGACATCAAAAACGACAATATCATTACTGCAGGTATCTCCCCATCCCTCTAAATCGCCTCTTTCCTCTCCTCCCTCACCACACTCTCCTCACTGCTAACCGGTCCCAGCCCCATCTTCGACACATCATACCCATTCGCCGTCAGAAACTCCCGGAACTTGATATCCTCCTCCTCAATCGTGTCCTGGTTGATGTCGGGCAGCGCCCACATAGCCAAGGCCCCTGCGACCAGCGCCAGTGTGCTCGCGACCCAGAACGGGTCCTGCCCGGCCCGCAGCGTGCCTTTGCCCGCGTGCTCCTGGATTGCGCGCAGCCCGTAGGAGCCCGCGAAGGCGCCAATTTTGCCCATTGCGGCCGCGATGCCGTAGTACTGGCCACTGTGGTGCGTTAGCATACGAAAGGAATATGACGAGGGGGAACAAACCGGATGCACGTCGCGCTGGTCTTGCTAGCTAGCAGACCGATGTTGTCACCTGGCCCGACCTCGCCCAGCGCCAGGAAGATGCCGTACACGACCGTGAAGGCGCCGACGTTATGCGGCGTGTTGAGCCACTTGTAGCACCCCGCCATGATATACCCGACAATCGCCTGCGCCCAGACGGCATACGCGAGGAGGCGCTTCGGGCCGAGCCAGGGGACATCGGCAAGCAAACCGCC
This sequence comes from Trichodelitschia bisporula, assembly GCA_010356995.1. NCBI lineage: Eukaryota > Fungi > Ascomycota > Dothideomycetes > Phaeotrichales > Phaeotrichaceae > Trichodelitschia > Trichodelitschia bisporula. The sequence goes on from ML996699.1 coordinate 907,039, forward strand.
GATGATGCATCCGGGCATGTAGAAGAAATTGATGAGCACGTTCCACGCCATGCTCTTCCACAGCGGGTACTTTTTGCCGAGCAGGTGCGCCAGGATGCTGCTGGAGTAGATGCCGAAGCTGTAGGCGGACCAGTCGTAGATGAACCAGATGAGCGATACGATGAGGAGTCGGAACCAGTAGTAGCGGATTACGAGAAGCCAGGGTGTGCGGGTGTGCGCCATGGATTCGCGCTTGTAGGCTTCGGGCTCCTGCAGCTTGAGACGGAGCCAGAGGAGGGACAGCGGGGGGAGCACGCCGAGGCCGAGGCAGATGCGCCATGCGGCGCGGAGGTGGTTCTCGGTACACGCGACGACCTAGGCGAGTGGGTTAGGGTCGGGGGACTTCGGACTGCTGACGTTGACGTGCAGAATCACTGGGTGCACGTACCACAATCAACGACACGATCGCCGCAACCAAGAAGCCCAGATCAATCTGGACGTTGGTGAACATGATGAACCACTTGTTGCGCGAGCCCGCGCGCAGCTCGCCCGTCGACTCGGCGCAGCCCACGCTGCCAGCGGGATATTCTCCGCCAATACCGATCCCGAGCAGGAAACGATACGCCGTCAGCGCAGCCAGCATGCCGCCGAGGCTGCCCCCGGCGCCGTACGAGCCCGTGGCGAGAATGGCAAAGAGGATGATGATGAGGGTCGAGGCCATCAGCGACCACTTGCGACTGTACTTGTCACTCGTGTAGCCGAAGATCAGCATGCCGAGGACGGTGCCGGCGAAGGTAATGGAGCTGATGTTCTTGAGCGCCGAGGAGTTGTCGTAGGCGTCGCCGTAGATTTGCGACAGCATCGTGCCCACCGTGCCGATGATCTGGACTATCAGCGACGCGCCCGCGCAACCCGGCGCAAAAGACTACGTACAGCGTTGAGGTAGCCATCGGAGAAGAGACCTGCCCCGCAGGCAATCACGGGCCACAGACGCTCCCATTTGCTCTTGCCGGTGTCGACGAGCGGGTCTCTGCCCTCGGTGGGGTGGACGACATCGCCGGCTTCTTTGCTTTCCTGGACGTCGGCCATGGGGGATGGGAGCTTAGGGTAGTGCTGGGGAGGCGGGGGTGTGTGGGGAAGGGGGGGAGGGGTAGATATAGAGGATTGGTCCCGGCCACCGTTGCGCCCAACGGATTTTTAGAGCGGGCGCTGTGCGGATGGTGTGTTCTAATCTCAGGGCTGGGGATGCAATCCCGGGTGTGGGGAGGGGAGACGAGTGAAGACCCGCGGGACAGATACGAGGAAACGCACGGCGAGGCCGGGGATCGTTGTCGAGGTGGCCTGGGCTAATCGCCAGGGCTTGGGTTATGGGGGCAGGGAAGGGACATTTCGAGAGATGTCAGAGAAGCCTTGCACGACTTGCACTGCAGATGCTGATGCGATGATATGCATGGTCTTGACCGGACGGGGCAGGTTGGCGTGTCCATCTCTGCATCGTGGGTCTAGCTTCGAGCACGGCGTGGCTGTAGCACTGGCGCTAACTGCCCAGACTTCATGACGGAGGGTAAGCTTCGTTCGGTGCTCCATAAGCGCGTGGCTGCAGATACGGCAAGCTTCTTGCGGCGCGTGGGCGTGAGCTTGCAAAGGCTTCGCCGTGGGAAGGAGTGTGAGGCGTATACGACGTCACATCGGCGGCATCGAAATGCGGCGCCCGAGCCGCGCATCGAACAACCTTAAAAAGCACCAATCCTCTGCTCGCATCGCGGCACACTCCTCACGCAAGTCGCAATATTATTCTCCAGCCGTTTGTTAAGTTGTATCAGCGCAGACGCCGCCTGCCCAGCCCAGCAAACTGCAGGCGGAGTAATTAGCACGCGACGCTGCGGCGTCAGGTTTAATGCTCGCGGATTAACATGCACCCCCCGCCCGGTGGCCGGGGGCGCTTATCTCAATCCGACCATTTCCCCGCGTTGGCGTTGCGAAGAGGATGCGAGTGACCTCTTCCTCATCCTCTACAAGTCGGGAGTACGATGCGCGCTATCGCTCTCGCCGAAGGCGAGGCGGGCGACGCTGGTTCGTCGACTCGGGCACATCTCTACGTTCGTGCAATATGGATTCAAAGCCTTCAATTCCATTCCGCAATACTAGCAAACTGCGATGCCTCCCTCCCCCCAAACCCACACCGCACTCTAAGATAAAGCGTGCGCGCAACACCCCCGCCCCCCACCGGGATCCCGCACAGAGTGCCCCGCAGCACCTCTCGGCCAACCGTTGCCGCACGCACGCCGGGCCCCGGCGCCGATCGGTTGAGCGAGGCCCGGCGACGGCCGGGGGTGCGTTGGTAGACGGGCAGCGTCCATGTCACGGGCTTGTCATGCCACTCACCTTTATTCCCAAAATACATCTATCTGCGTGGGAAGCTACCGAGGACGCTCGGTTCCAATTTCGAGCCGGGGAGTCGGGGCAGGGCTACAGAGTCGGGACGCCGAGAAGAGGTGCTGAGTCACAAGACGCTGGGTAAAATGAGCGAACAGACGCAGCCGCTCGCTTACGGAACCGCTCCTCAATAACCAATCTACGGTAAATGCAGCGCGAAAGAACATATGTAAATGTACACTAGACCCCAACCTCTCTTCAATTACCGACCCTACGCCGTCTTTTTCCACACCGAGTACACGCCGAGCAACGAGCTCACCGTGCCCGCGATCCCGACAAGCCCGTCGTCCAGATTCAACAGGCCGAGCGACGTTGACGGCAGACAGATGTCGCACATGTCCTGCGCGAGTTGCAGGGACGTGGCGTTCCACTCGCTGGGGACGTTAGCGGCGTCATGAGTGTTAATACCGGGTACGTACCGCTCAATTTTTTTGCTCTCCACCGCGCCCTCGCCCTCCTTCTTGTCGACCGCCGCCGCGCGCTGGCGCAGTACGTACAGCGTGTACAGGCCGGCGATGGTGTTGAAGGTAAGGCCCGAGAGCCAGAACTTTGCCGCCTCACGCTGGAGGCGCTTTGCGTTTGCGAGAGGACGGATGCCGGCGACGTCGAGCTGGCGCGGTTAGCATAACATGTTCTCTTCCTGTCCCACCGTTGTCGCTGCCCCAAACATACCACGCAAATGTTGTCCAGCGTCAAGTAACCCGCGTACCCGATCTGGCGGCCCACAGCGCAATACCGCAGCACGGGGTCCAGGCCCTTCGCATCGGCCGCCGTAGCAGCTGCCTTGAGGTGCTCGAGGAACTTGCCGACGCGCAGGAGTTTGCGCGCGATGCCGAGCTGCTTCTTGGCGGCTTCGAAGGGCTTGATGGTGGCGGCGGGGTTGTTGGTGCGGAAGAGGTACCAGGCGTAGAAGCGCGAGAAGTACTGGATCGTGCGGAGGAGCTTGTCGCGGCCGGCTGCGCTGTGTTAGTTTGGTTGGGGGGGGGGGGGGCGTACCTGTTGTCGCGGTGAACTTCAGCCAGTGGGCCACCGTTGGGTGGTAGATGACGGCGTCGGCGACCATGGCGGCGGTGTTGCGGGGGATACGGAAGGTGAAGACGGTGGTGGAGATGGACAATTGGAGACGCTGAGGGCGCAGATTTCGATGGATGGGATGAAATGCGGCGGTGGCCGGAGGTGACGGTTGTGGTCAGGCGCCGCGCCTGTGATTGATGAGGAGACGATAGCCGGCTACGGGGCCGAGGCAATGGAGTGCTTGGCGGGTCCGGGGTGGATGGATTGCGGAGACGCGGGCGCGGACGCGGGGCGGAAAGCTAGCGCGCTGCTGTGATCGCGATAGCGGGGTTGGTGTTGAAGAGAGAGTGCGTGCGTTTGTGAGGTGAGCGATTGGTGTGAGCTGAGATCTGAGATGAGAGATGGGAGGAGATGCAAGAGTGCGGAGGTGATGTGGCACGCGAGCGTGGATGTGGAGACTGCCGCATGAGGTGGAAAGGGGTGTGGCGGTGCATCAGACGACGTCGATGAACCCCGATATCGCTCGCGATACTACGGACAATGTGGTGAACGGAAGCCAACGAGCACTACCCGTTCACTTGCTTCAATGACACGACAAGTTCTTCAGTCTCTACCTCTCCCAGCTTCTCCTCTGTTTCTCCTGCTCACTCTCAGCCTCCGATCTCACGCACCCTTGCCTGCAGTGGTGTGCACGCGCTATCGATAAGACTAGGCAACCCTCCGAGAAGGCGACAGCTTCCTCGACCTTGACAACTTTTACATCCACTGTACTCTACACCCACGCTCTTTCAGCATGACGTTCCCCGAGCCCGCCATGACGCGGTTCACTGGCGCTACGAGCGTCGTTCACGTCACTAAGAACGGCAACACTGTTCTTGCCAGTGAAGCTCTTGATGCGTTGTTGCGCGCAGTCGATTCCCCACCACCGGCCTCTTCATCGGCTTCCCATGCGAACGCACACCCGTCGAAGCGGCGGCGATTGAATAAAGAGTCGCACTACACTGTTACCAAGAGCGATGAAGTATTGTTTACGCTCAGCTTGGTGGAGTTGACCCTCGTACGTCACTTGCCACATTCCGTATACTTAGTCTCACGCGTCTTAGAACTTCGACGAGGACCTTAAATCGAGCGCATCGGCACCTCCAACGAACGTCAATATCATCATACCCTTGCATGACAGACTTAGAATCTCTCCGAACCATACCTCCGCCATTACCATCGAGCTCAGACTCGCCGATGAGATTCCGGTGCTGAGAACACTGGCCTATCACGGCGTCCAGGCAAAGAACGGCAGGCTTTTGGCGCGATACAGTCTCAAAGTTGTAGATGCGCAGAGCTGCATTCTGCGAGCAGATCTGCTGGTGAAGGCCGATGACTCGCTTCCTTTGCCTCGTGAACAGCTGGCTCTCCGCCACTATGCTCTGAAGCATGACACTGGCGAGTGGAGCCCGCAGGACTTTTACGCCAATACGCACGTCCCTGATCCCTCGACAGTGGCAAACCTCGGTGACTGTCATCTCCCGTTCGTGCTGTTTCCGTTTCAGGCGCGCACTGTTGCCTGGATGCTAAAGCGCGAGGGCGTCCAATACGCAGGTGGCCGGCTGGCAGATGTCGCCCAACCAACTTCCCCCCTCTTTCACCGAGCTGTTGACGCGCTTGGCACACCTTGCTACATCAGTGACGTTCTCTCCCAGATATGCATAACTCCACCACTCTTCGACATGCGCGGTGGAATCCTGGCCGAAGAAATGGGACTTGGAAAGACTGTCGAGCTCATCAGCCTCATCCGCGCCCACGCCCAACCGCCGAATATGTTGGACAACGGCCACCTGACTTCCTGCGGCGCGACTCTGATAGTTGTGCCATCCCACATACTGCACCAGTGGACCAACGAGCTGAAGGCACATGATCCTGGCCTTCGCGTCTTTACCTACACTGGAGTGCAAAAGTGGGGCGATAGGGAACCGAGGGAGATGGCTGAATATGACGTTGTCATCACAACATATAACACCATTTCTCGAGAGGTGCATTTCACTCAAGAGCTCCCGACGCGCGTGCTGCGGCGCGCCCCTGTGAACAAGCCGATGCGGAGCCCACTGGTGGAAGTATCTTGGTGGCGTGTGTGCCTTGACGAAGCGCAGATGGTGGAGAGTGGCGTTAGCGGAGCGGCGAAAGTCGCCCAGCAGATCCCTCGGGTGAATTCGTGGGTTGTGTCTGGGACGCCGATTCAGAAAGATGCCCGGGATCTTATCGGACTGCTGCCATTTCTCCAGAGCGCTCATTCAATGAAGACGTGGAAAAAAATTAGTCGCCCGACATACAAGCGGCTCGTCGCCCAAATCGCCCTGCGACATACCAAGGAACTGGTTCGGGATGAGATTGCACTCCCACCTCAGACGCGCGTCGTTGTTACGCTTCCTTTTTCGCCTGTTGACCAGCAGAATTACAACGATCATGCTGAGGTCATGGCGCGCGAATGCCAACTCGAAGGGGAGAGCACGGACAGCGAGAAAATGCGCGTTTGGCTGAGGCGGTTGCGACAGGCCTGTCTGCATCCGCAGCTCATCGATGGCACCATGGTCCGCAAACGCAATCCGGGACAGCTCCTAGGGGTGGACCAGGTGCTCCAATCCATGGTTGACCAAAACGAAGCCTCCATTCGCAGTGAGCAGCGCGCGCTCATTCTGTCTCGTGTCCGCCAGGGACACGTCCTTGCGTACGCGAAGTCGGTGCCGGACCGCGCGCCCCAAGCCCTGAGGCGTTACCAGGAGGCACTGAAAAGTGCCCAAGAACTGGTCAAAGAGTGTCGTGATGAGCTGGCTGCGGTCGCGGGGGCTGGTGTTAGTAGCGAGGCGGATGGCGAGGTGTCTGAGGATGAGCTGGACAAGGCGGCCAAGGGACCGGAAGCTGAGGCGCTGCGCCGACGCGCAGGAGCCCGTCGCGAGCTGCGTTCTCTGCTTGAAGTCGAGCATGTGTGCCTCTTTTTTGTGGCGACTGCGTATTTCCAGTTGAAGACTGAAAAGGAAGCTCTGGCAGCGGGTGAGAGTCCGTCTAATGAGAATGTGCCGGCAGCGGACGAGAGTACGCCAAAAGAGAATGTGCCAGCGGCGGATGAGAGTACGGCGGAGCTGGAAAAGTCTGACAAGGATAAGAGTACGTCGGAGCTGGAAACGCTTGAAACGGCTTACTATGACCGAGCCCAGGCCGTCCGCACGGAGATTCTGCGTGGCAGTCGCGCACGGGTGAACAATGTCATGACCAAGGTGAAGGCCAGCTTCTCTCCTGAGATACCCATCGTTCCGGAGCTACCAGACGTCGACGGGATCGAGAACCGCCGGATTGTGGACGCCTTCTTCGAACTGCGTGACCTACTGAATGCCCAGGCCGACGCACTGCAAGAAATTAGGCAAAAGGTCGTGGAAATCCTGCTCCAGCCGTTGGTCGATAATGACGTCACGGAGACGACAGGTGAAGAGTACGAATCATCAACAAAGACTCAGGACGACCTCTACGTCTACGAGCTGTGGCACCGCGCGCTCATCGCTCAACGGCAAGCAACGCTCATTGGGCAGCGGAATACTCTGGTCAACAATGAGGTCAAGGATGCAGCGAGGATGGCGAAGGACGGCACCGGACCTAATCCCGAATTGATGCGAAAGGCGGCGGAGCGGCTCGCTGCGCTTCAGCCAAACGATCAGGCCTCGCTGCGAGGCGTCGTGACCGAGGCGCGCTCGCTCATCACCCAGTTGGAGTGGAAGCGTGACGGCGGGGCTGCGCGGGCGGCGGCAGAGCTCGCGCTTACAGAGCAGCTACTCAAAGAGCTCCAGGATATTACGTCGCATCAGATGAAGCACTTTGGCGAGTTGGAAAAGGCGCACGACCTGTTCCGCACAGCGACCAATGTGCGCCTCGATTACTACCGGCAGCTACAGGGGATCTCGGACACGGTCGCGCCATACAAAGAAAGTATGGACGACAAACTTGACAAAGTCGCTCTTGTGGACCTGGAGAGGAAACGCGCGGCGGCAGAAGCGCAGCTCGCGACGCTTTACGGCAAGCGGCGCTACCTGCGGCACCTCCAGGCCGAAACGGACGTTGATTGCGGCATCTGCCAATCCGAATTGACAGACGGCGTCATATCTGTATGCGGGCACCAGTTCTGCCGCGAGTGCGCAGGCCAGTGGTTCGCACGCAGCCGGCGCTGCCCGATGTGCAAGGCCCGCATTAAGAAGCGCGATCTGCGCCCCGTCTCGCACAATCAACCCCGAGAACTGCAGGTCAAGGAGGTAGCCCCATCTGGTATCACCACGGCTGCCGTCGGTCCCGTCGGCATCAGCGCCGCCACCCTGCGCGAGATCCAGGCCGTTGAGCTCCCCCGCACGTACAGCACCAAGATCGATGCCATCGCGCGGCACATCCTGTGGCTGCGGCAGCACGACCCGGGCGCCAAGTCGGTCGTCTTTTCGCAGTTTACCCCGTTTCTCGACTTGCTGGGCATGGCGTTTGCGTCGCTGGGCATTGAGTTCACGTCGATTAAGAATAAGAACGGCACGAGCATGATCGATGAGTTTTTGGCGAATCCGGCGGTGGAAGCGTTTTTGCTGCCGGCGCAGTCGAATGCGTCGGGGCTTAATCTTGTGGTTGCGACGCATGTGTTTCTTTGCGAGCCGTTGATCAATCCGGCAATTGAGATGCAGGCCATTGCACGGGTTCATCGGATTGGACAGCGCCGTGCGACGACGGTGTATACTTACCTTATTGCGGACTCGGTGGAGGAGGCGGTGTATGAGGTTGCTGTTGGGCGGCGGCGGGAGCATGTCGATGCGGCGGCGAAGACGCTGGTGGAGAAGAAGGGGGAGATTGTGGGCGATGATGTGCTGAGGAGGTGTCTTGTGGGAGCGAGGGGGGTTAGGCGGCGGTTGTCGTGGGGTGAGGATGGGGAAGGACCTGGTGAGGCCGAGGAGGATGGTGTAAATGGGGTGGTTGAAGGCACGAACGGAATGGATGTGGATGAAGATGGCATTATGAACGGCGTGGCGCAGGAGGATTGAAATTGCTGGGCGCTCGGAGAACGACGGTATCCAAGTGTCTGCCGTTGAGGTTTAGAATGATACCCTTGATGATGGTCCAGGCATCAGTCGGTCGGCATGCATGACGACCCCACATTAGGAGCAAGTACCAAAGTAGGTACAAATAGAACGCGATAAATACTTTAAAGTTGCTATGAGGAAGATTAATTCTGACTGATATGTAAATGATGCGACTTGAGTTAAATTTCTACATAAAGTCCAGTTTGGTTAGGCCCGAGTAACCGACAGACCGGATATTGAGATCTCTGAACACGCCTGTGCGAGGTATGTCTACCTGAAATGTTGTGGGACATCAAAGTCATCCGATGAAGCCCCCGTTGATCACCAGCGCGTGCCGCCAGTACAGATCCACTTGATCGTCCTGCGCCGGCGGCAAGGGCGGAACAAGTGGAAAAACGAGGGGAGGACTGCCAAAACGTCTGAACACCGGGATGCGGCCCGTCGCGTAGCTTTTGACAGTGCAGTTGCTGTTGTGATATGCGGAAGAGAGAGGCCTGTTCAGGAGCTAGCCGTCGATGATGGCCAAAATACGGATAAGGATGCAGGATCTAAGGGATGCGGCTTGGGTGCATACGGGACGGGTCGACGCGCATTCTGGAACCCGCATATGCATATGCCTTCTTCAGCTCGGTTCTATGCGTCGTCCCAGCTGATTTTCAGAACGGCAAGGCCTAGGAATTGGAGGAGAGATCGAATGGAGAGCATTCAAGGGGCTTGGGTAGGGAAATATTCATATTTTGGCTCCATCGCCCCTGTTCCTGACATCCCGAGTCCCTGCTGACTGTCCTGTTCATATCTGTTAGCAGTGTGAAGTCGTAGTCCTCCACTGACAACAGCACTTACATATGACATCTTCACCTAAATGGGGTAGATATGAGAGAGATAACCATATCCCGATGAGTCGATGCGAACACGCCCCGAGTCCTCGTGTGGTGGGCAGCTGTAGGTCGCACATGGCTGTCCCAATATGGCAATCATGTTGGCCAGGCTGTCTAGATCCAGCTTCTGCAGTCGACTGACTAGCAGACGGCCAAGCGAACTGGGAAGCTTACCACCGCTTAGCTCCAGCCGTTGATGGGTTTCCCCACATCGCCATCCCGCCTTTCGGACGTTTTTCATGGATGTTCAGCTGGTTGCTCGACAGGCCTCCCGCTGTTCCACCATGCGCTCAACTGCCACTCGTGACTCTATCGCATTCAAAGATTGCCCAATAACCGTAGTCCAAAACTCAGCTCGTCCAATGGCACCAGGGCTACCCGAAAAATTTGCAGCCGGCCCCAAGAAAGTTGTGACCACCTTCCACGAGTCTTTGCCGAGTCATCAAGCAAACACTATTAGAGTGCGAACTACAACTTTTTAGGCCGATTAATCCACTCCTGCCGAATCTCTTGGGCCTCATACAGTACTGGACGGGCCTTCGCGCGACAGTGAGCTGTGGCGAATGCTCTGCTGATTTGCCGACCTGAGGAGAGCTTGTAGTTCTGGACGTATCGTTCATGGTGTTCAGCTGGTCCGCCAGCTGCAAGCCACAAGTCTGCGGAATCTAGAGCGAATCACAGATCTCGACGGACACTGATGTGTATACGGTAGCTATGAGAACGGTTGCTTCCACAATAAGTATAGACTAAAATCGGCCTTTGCTTGATCATCATCGTGGTTCTGCTCCCCGGTAGGGTCTCGCTAAACGTTCGGCCCTACGTTTCGGCGAGATTTTACGTCAGACGTCGAGGAAGACGGCCGAACTACAACTAGAACTGCCGCAACGAGCCTTTGGCAAGGGACCGGTTGCGCCTTCGGTTCTAGAACGGCTTCTCACCTGTATGCCGTTATCTTCGGCTCAGTCCATATGCGCGACATGCCATGTCCGTTTTCAGCTTCAGCTCACCCGCACCTGCGTCTGCATGCCATGCATCCCAATTCGATGAACCTGACATGAATTGCGCCCTTGCTGCTCGGTTAACGCCTTGTCGTTGACGATCATGCAGTAATTGAAGAGCCATCTGGATCTTTTCAGAAGCAGCTGTCGTCAAGGGTCCTGCTGTCAGCTAGCCACTTTACTCCACAAGGCTGCTAGGAGACATGATGGAGCCGGAGCTGCCAGAAAGGGCAGACTTTCAAACGGACTCGGAGTGCCGCCGCACTCTCCAGTCAAGCGGAAATGATAGGCAGTATGAGCGTCACTCAGGTGCGAAGCCACGCCTTTGCGATCACGCATTGCCCAATGGCTAAACGAACTGCATCTGCAGAATTCCGGCGTGGCCTTCAGACTGCAAGACTGACCAGCTGAGCTGAAGATGCCGACCAGCTGGTATGCGACCCGTACATGATTTTGCCGGTGTGGTGTTAGATGACATGGAGAACTTCGTTGGCGTGCTGTCATGAGCCTGGTCTTGGAGCCTGTTGGCTATGGAGCTTCCCTTATCAAGCGTGAATAGTTGCCTATATATTCTGCTTGAAAGTCTCATTACTCAAGGTACATACCTCTTTTGCCCTCCGGTCTCAACAGCTCAATCTCCGACCGTTGATTTTTTCATTGAATACCGATACTCGCGGCACGTTCACAGCAAGATACCGTCTTCGCTCCTACAATGGATTGTAGCATCACGATAAAGAACGAGCTCTTTGTCACGCTGACCCTCGTCGATTTCAAGGCAGACAGTGGGCAATGGCAGCAGAAACCTCCGACCATCGTCGGAGCCCGCGAAACGACGGCGTTTCTACTCAAGGACTCGGGTGAGGGACTGCATCACATGTTTCAACGCTCTGACTGACATCCTCGAGCACGTTCGAAGGGCACGGCGCGGTACCGGGCAGATTTCGAACGCATCCCTGACAATGAAAAGCCTCATATTGGCATCATGTTTGACTGCCCAGGCAGTAACGACGAGAGCGAGTTCAAGGCCTCCGGTCGTCGTACGATCTTTGACCTGACAACGAGCTTCGACAAGAAGGAGCGCCCGCTTCTTGGTCCGTCTCCCTCCGAATTAAACTCTTTGCTAACCGCACCAGGTCACGTAACAGTCAATTTGGCAAAGAATGCGACGACGGCGTCCAAACTGGAGTCAATTTCCACCGACACCTCCGGCGTCCTCGTTCGCAATACCAAAGATCAAACCCAAATTGGAGAAACCATCCTGTGGAAGGCCGACAACGGTGCCGCATACGAGGATAACAGCAATACCAGTGTCCGCGGCTCACACAATCCCGTGATCATCGACGTGGCCGCTCCGAAGGTGCCGCACATCCGTGCTAATTTGACCATTGATGACCATCTGGTGTTCGTGCCCTGCCTTCTCCTCGGTTTCAGCAATAATGAGGCCGGCCACCCCTTGGTCGCCCACTCCGACCGTGCGAAACCCGAACTTTTCCACAAAGCAGGTACAAATACCGTCTTAGTCACCCTGCTGCCACCTTGGGCGAGCGCCGATACGCCCTGGGGAATCGCTGATGATATCACCTGGCGAATCGAAGTCCTGGGCACGAAACAGGTGTTCACCCTCAATACCACGCGCCTTGAATTCTACGCCATCACAAATAGCCTGCCCGCCTTCTATCAAAAAGTTGTTCCTGTGGGGCTGCTGCGGCGTTTCGTGCTGCCTCGCCGTGACCCAAAGATTTCTTGGGTTGAGCACTGCTGTTATGCTACCTTCCGCGACAATGGCTTCATCTACGACTCAACGCGCGGTGGTGCTAGCTACGCCGGAAATGGAAAGGGTGGTCACTTCAAGCTGACATCGTACCTAAAGGATGTTAACGCTAAGACGCTGGTCAATTGCTACGACCAGGCCTCCATCATGCAAATCCTTCTAGGCCTCTGCCCCACCACAAGCGGTGCGCAATATGTATTCATGAGACCTTTTGGTTACATCGCAAAAACCGATTTGATTGGTCAAGGGCTGTGTAACAACCCCTTCTACCTCGGGAACCAGACCGCCAAGCTGGTTAAGGACGACGACCCCAAGCGTACCGCCTTCGGTAATCACGCTTTCGTCACTCTCAGGGCGGACAGTAAGCAAGGCATAGTTGACTCATGCTGCGGGCCTCACACTGGCAAAGAAACCTGGCAGGAATACATCTCTGCGGCGATTCACACGAAGGCCCAGACCACGTTATACGACGCGAACAGCCATAGTTCGAGACCGGGTGTGGAGGCCGATATCAAACCGGTTACTGGAGTGGAGGGCCTCAAAGGAGAGCTTGATACTTTGTCAATTGCTCCAGGGCCAACGCCCACGCAGGCATCCGCCATGATGGCATCGGACGCAATCGAGCCGCAAGGCGCGCCAGCCGCAGCAGCGCCGTCGGGCGCAGCGGAGACGGTACCAACGTCCGCGGTTCTGGCCGCAGCGAGCCTATTCCCGAAGGAAATTCAAGACCTGGTGGCCCTCGCGACGGCCCCGGCCCCGGTGCCTGTGGAAACGCGCTCTACCGCCGCGCTGTCCCACTTCTTCGATGATGCCGCGCTGGCAAGCCTCGGCTGGGCGCTCGAGCGCTCCGAGCGGTACATTTCCCCTGACGGCACCATGGCGCAGTGGATGCTGGACCCAACCAGCAAATCCGACGATGACGGGTTTCCGGACGACGTTGTCGTCGAGATCTTCATTGCCCGCGGCGGCATGCGTGATGCGATCTTTGCCTTCGCCAACCATCTGACTTGCTACATGAGTGACCCGACAGAAACATTTTCCCCGCCGGGTCCGGAAGGCATAAGAGGGCAGCTCAACCTCGAGTCTTTCGACGAGCTTGAGGATGGCTCGGCGTCGCATCTGACCCTTCTATGGGCGTACGGTAACCTCTTTGTGCGCATCACATACCGCCACCAAGGGCCGCACCGCAACACGTCGCAGGTCCGCGAACTGGCAGACAAGTTGCAGAAGTTCCTCGAGGCTGGGGCCGAACCGGTTGCCCCCGACGGCGGGCCAGCACCCTATATCCAGCCGCTTATTGGACCGGACGGCCCGGTACCGAATGGCTCTACTTTCGTGGTCAAGGGCTATGAAAACGACGACTCGTTTGCCCACGTCCGTACTGAGAATGCGGTAAGTAACCTTCCCTTTGAGTTCAACTGCTTTCTAGTTCCCGTTGTCTTCTATCTCTACTCTTCATTAATGCCCACCCACATCCCCACGGCCATTACGCCTTTTCTGCGAATCACTAGCTAATAGAATTCCAGAATGTCATTCTGCTCGATCACGACCGGAAGGAAAACACATTTACGTTTTACGCCGTCAGCCCCGGCAATGAAACCATCACCTTTTCCTTCTCGGATCCGAAAACCTTCCATACCTTTTCCACAACGTTGAACGTGGAAGTGTCCGCCTAGGATAGTTTTGGACACGGCCGATTTCTTGTTGTTTCGTTATCGCATCTTGTTGCATCGTTCTCACGTCTTGTTGTTTCATTGTCATGATACCGGATCGGTAAGCGGACGAGGCGATGGTGGACGTGATCACAGCATAGCTTCCTTATCCACATCATTCGTTTCTTGTAATCTGCTCACTCAACCGCTGGATGTGTCAACCGGGACATCTTTCCCAAAGTGTCGCAAGTGACTGGCTGAGACTTTGGCTAACGAGCGAGACTTCAGTTACCTAATACCCAATGGCCAATGTTCGATGAGACGAAGTTTCCCGACGGCGGTTGGACTGAAGCTGTTGATGGCGAAGCACATCTGCGCGTCTCTGTGCCATGATCCGTCTGAGATGTACTGACAGCGCGTGCGAAAAAAAACCCCCCCAATGCCAGCTTGTTGGATTTTGGAGGCGACTCTTTGGTACAAATTTCATCATATTCCGTCTGTGTCGTATGATGTGGTTGATGATGTCGTGGTGACGTCGGATTTTGATCTTGATGCATATGGCAGCACGCGCAGCACGCGGAGAAGAAAAAGCTGTCACATATGTTGACCAGAGCAAAGAATATCAGCTCGCAACGACACAAAGAACTTTAACAAACTTGCAAGATACAACCTTAGCCCTAGCCTCTAGGCACATTCCCAGACCGAGCTTATGCTTTTATCGATCGCTCGTCGTGGTCGTATCGTTGTCGCAGGACCTGTCCGTCTGCAACCTAGCAGCGGGCTCGTGTGTGCACTTTCCTTATTCAGCGCGGTGGGTAGGTATGTATCCTAGGTTTCGGGGGAGTGCGTGGAATAGTTCACGTATAATTTCATACGGAGAGTGGGCTGACCAGCTCCTTGCCGAAATGCGACTGACTGACGGGCAACGACTGGAACTTAAAACATACTATTATATACATTCTGAGCCACTAAGGCAATGCAAGTGATCATGTTCCCAAAGGTTCTATTGGGTATCTTTAGGGGGCTTCCTATTCCTACAATCGTGACCCCTCATCTTGCATCCGTCTAACCTTGTTGACTAATTGACCGAAAAATCGCCGGCCGTCTAGCAGCCTATGCCAACGCATCTAGAGCTCGTGGCAACGACAGTCACGAAGGAAGAGCCACGGAAGCTACTTGATGGAAGAACACTGCTGGAGCGGATGGTGCTGCTGCTGAAAACGCTGCTCGACCGGATCACGCTGCTAGAAACCGGGACACTGCTGCTGAAAACGCTGCTCGACCGGATCACGCTGCTAGAAACCGGGACACTGCTGCTGAAAACGCTGCTCGACCGGATCACGCTGCTAGAAACCGGGACACTGCTGCTGAAAACGCTGCTCGACCGGATCACGCTGCTAGAAACCGGGACACTGCTGGAGAAAACGCTGCTGGAGCGCGCAATGCTGCTGGAGAAAACACTGCTAGAGCGCACAATGCTGCTAGAAACAACACTGCTGGACCGCGCAATGCTGCTGGAAAGAACACTGCTGGACCGCGCAATGCTGCTGGAAATAACACTGCTGGACCGCGCAATGCTGCTAGAGAGAAGACTGCTGGAGCGCGTACTGCTCGTACTGCTGGAGCGCGTACTACTCGTGCTGCTGGAGCGCGTACTGCTCGTGCTACTGGAGCGCGTACTGCTCGTGCTGCTGGAGCGCGTACTGCTGAAGCTTGTGCTGCTGGAGCGCGTGCTGCTGAAACTTGTGCTGCTGGAGCGCGCGCTGCTGAAGCTCGTGCTACTAGAGCGCGTACTGCTGGGGAAAAAGGAACTGCTAAGGAGCGCACTGCTGCTGGGGACGCTGGATGGAGACGCAGAGCTACTAGAACTGTCGTTGTCGTCGTCCACACTGGGGGCAATGCTGGGGACACTGGATGGAACCACAGAGCTACTAGAGCCGTCGTCTCCGTCGTCCAGACTGGGGGCAGTACCGCCGTCGTCGTCGCCGTCATCCCCACCGGGGGCAGGGCTGGCGCTGGGGGGGTTGCTGTCACTGTCGTCGCCATCGTCGCCGTCATCGCCGCCGTCCACAGTGGGCGAAGGGCTGGCGCTGGGGAGGGTGTTGTCACTGTCGTCGCCGTCGTCGCCGTCGTCCACAGTGGGCGCAGGGCTGGCGCTGGGGAGGATACTGGCACCGTCGTCATCATCCGCACTGGGTGCGATGCTAGCGCTGGGGAAGATGCTGACACTTCCCTCCTCGCTTCCGCTGGAGACGGCACCGAAAACGCCAATGGTTGCACTGGCACTGGGACTAGCCGTGATACTGGGAAATGCGCCGAAGCCAGCGTCGAAACTGCTAGGGACTGGCACAGAACTTCTAGAGCTGCTATCATCGCTGGTACTCGCAGAGACGATGAGAAATCCGGCATCGTTGAAGCTAGCGGAGGGGCTGGCCGAAATGCTGGGGACGGGAACTGAAGGTGCAGCGCTGATGGAGGCCAAGAGACTGGAGCTGCTCTCATCACTCGCGCTGGCAGAGGCAATGGGAAAGCCAGCATTGTTGAAGCTAGCGGAGGGGCTGGCCAAAATGCTGGAAGCAGCAGCAAATCCAACACTGGCCGAAGCCGATGCAGAATCAGAGCTACTCTCCTCACTGGCACTTGCTGAGACGCTGGCAGCGGGGCCGGCCTCGAAGCTCGCGCTGGCCGAAATGCTTGGAGCGGCAAGACCTTCAATGCTGACAGAGGCCGACGCAAAGCCAGAGCTGCTCTCATCACTTGCGCTTGCAGAGGCGCTGGCTGAAATGCTGGGAGCGGCAAATTTAACGCTGATTGAGGCCAAGACACTGGAGCTGCTCTGATCGCTGGCGCTTGCAGAGACAATGGGAAAGCCAGCATCGTTGAAGCTAGCGGGGGGGCTCGCCGAAATGCTGGGAGCGGCGACTTCGATGCTAGCCGAGGCCGACACAAACCCGGAGCTGCTCTCCTCACTTGCGCTCGCCGAGACGCTGGTCGCCGGACCGGCCTCGAAAAAGCTCGCGCTGGCCGAAATGCTGGGATCGGCAACAGCTTCGACGCTCACTGACGGCGAGGCAAAGCCAGAGCTGCTCTCTTCACTCGCGCTTGCAGAGACACCGGCAGCAAAGCCAGCCTCGAACAGGCTGACGCTAGCCGAAATGCTGGGAGAGGCCACTTCGACGCTTGCTGAGGCCGACGCAAACTTGGAGCTGCTCTCCTCTCTCGCACTGTCGGAAAAGCTGATAGGGAAACCGGCATCGTTGAAACTCACGCTGGGGCTAGCCGAGATGCTAGGAGCGGCGGCAAACTGTTCGGCAGTGATCGAGCTAGGTAAAAGACTCGAGCTGCTCTCCTCGCTCGCGCT
>ML996699.1:927834-943630 GCA_010356995.1 Trichodelitschia bisporula
CCGAGCTTGAGGGGCGCGCACTGCTCGAGAGGCTTGACGACAGAGCCGAGCTGGAGACTTGAACACTGGACGACCGGAGCGAGCTGGAGACCTGAACACTGGACGACTGGAGAGAGCTGGAGACCTGAGCACTGGACGACAGGATCGAACTGGACCCCCGCGCGCTACTGGAAATGGTGGAAGATTGTACCGAGCTTGACCGTATGCTACTCGCAACGCTAGAAGACAGGACCGAGCTTGATTGTATGCTACTCGCAACGCTAGAGGACAGAACCGAGCTTGACCGTGAGATGCTCGGAGCGCTCGAGGACTGGGCGGAACTGGACGCGAGCGGGCTGCTCAGGATGCTTGATGAGCGAGCCGAGCTGGACAAGGCTATGGTCGAAGACTGGACTGAGCTCGAGACGTGTATGCTGCTGGAAAACGTCGATGACTGGACCGAGCTGGACCGTACGCTGCTCGCGAAGCTGGAAGACTGGACTGAGCTGGAGGGGCGTATGCTGCTGGAGAAGCTTGACGAGGGAGCCGAACTGGAGGGCGAACTGCTAGCGACGCTCGACGACCGGACGGAGCTGGAAACGATGATGCTGCTCGGCTGACTGGACGACGGGGCAGAGCTGGAGCGCGAGCTGCTGAGAAGGCTGGACGACAGGGCCGAGCTCGAGAGCCGGATGCTGCTAGATAAGCTGGACGACAGAGCCGAGCTCGACAGCTGGATGCTGCTAGAGAAGCCGGACGACGAAGCCGAGCTCGACCGGGCACTGCTAGACGGCAGGGCCGAGCTGGAAAAGCGTGTGCTGCTGGGGAAGCTGGACGAAGGTGCCTGAGACGAAAGAGGGGACGCGCTGCTGAATCTTGGGACCACGGTGTTGACCACTGTGGGGTTTACGGTGTTGACGGTATTAACGACGGTGTTGACAAAAACGACGGTATTAACAAGAGGCGTAAGGGTTGAGCTGGTGGTGCTCAGGAGGGCGAGGCGGGAGCTGCTGGCCGCCGCCTGCGCCGCGACGACTTGGTTGACGAGGTTCGTCAGGGCAGAAATGAGCGCGCCCATCGCGAAAGAGAGATTGGGGTAAGACCGCTACGTGAAAGACAGACTGAAGACGAAGCTTGAAGGAGAAATCGACTTGTCGCCGTGCGCTTGGGAGCGGTGCCATAATTACAGTTCAGAGGTCGGCTAGCACGTAATGGCATGTTGACTCCCTCTTCCGCCGAAGGCGTGCAGTGGTGGCTATGATGCCTTCGGTTGCTTGCCATGCAAGAGTGTTGATGATGAGCGAATGAAAATACAGCAGCTTGCTTGGAGGCGTATTGGTGGTGGGTTAAACATCACGACTTTGCACCGAAGGGGCGTGGACGACGACCGTACCTGCGCTAGCGGGGTACCGTAGTACTGTTCGGCAGGAGTTCGACCCCTGCATCCGATCTGGTGGTCTGGATTCTCCTCGTGGCCAGGCCTCGACTGCCAGGCCTGGACTTTCGGCCTTGCCCGGCCATGCCTAAAAAGGGGCTAAAGCTTCGCGTGTGCGTGTAGAAGCGCGAGGCGTTACTAGATTCGGCCTGGGGCGGGCGCCACTGGCATGTTCAGCCGCTAGGGCTGAACAAGGCCAGCTGGGAACACGGGGCATACCGTACATACCTCCGTAAGCGATCGAAGTTGCGATACTGCGTCGAAATCGCGAGCCGCGCTGTTGTCCGCGTCAGATCCCGAAATAAAAATGCCAGAAGGCTTCAAGAATTGATGAAGCAGGTCCAAATCCAAGTACGCGTCGAGCCGGCCACTGTGTTCGTCCTTGTCGAGATCAATGGCCAGTTCCTGCTTGAACACGAACTGAGAAGTACAACAGGAGCACAGGGGTTAAGGGAACACCGGAGAAAGGTAGATAGCGATAATGAAATTTCTAAATGCCGTTGACGAAGACCCGCGTTTGCGGGTACACGCGCCGTGCAAAGGGAAGAATGGCGCTTCGACAGGCGCTCTTTGAAAGTGCTTGGCTGAAGCCTTGCAGGTGGCGTCCAGGGCGAGGGCGTGCCGGATGCTCTGGAATCAGCTGAATTCAACCACGCCGCAAACGCCAGTTACTAAGCCTAGAATGGTCATTTCGATCGATGAAACGCCTGATGTCGCAAACATAAGCCGGCCTAAAGCCGAATGAACCGCATCTCTTCGAGCTTGATGATGTAAAGCCGCTTTGTCAAGGCATGGCCGAACGGCATGACGTCGGCACCTGGTGCCAACAAAAGGTAGGCAAAGCGACCGGACACATCGCCTGGCGTTGGCTTCGAAGTAACAAACGAAGCGCGGGTGGGGATATGTTCGAGAGGTGGGAAGAATTCCGATGGCAGAGCACCCCGCTAGCGATTCGGGACTGCGGTGTTGGAAACATGCCTCAATAACCAATTGACTATGCTTCAAGATGTTGTGGTCGGACCAGCAAGCTTTCAGTGACATGGGTCGGACTTCGCTAAGGATTGAGAACGCATGCCAATGGAGAAGGAGGGCTCATGGGACACCAAGACGCAAAATACGACGCGAGAGGCTCGGGCCGGACCGTAGGAGGCCCCCATCCGTTGCAGACAGCGTGAACAAATCGAAGCATCCATAAGTGTACCGATCTCGTGTGCCCGCGCGCGACAATCTCCGTACCATCGCTCTCTTGTTCTCCATGCCGTTGCCCTCTTGTATTCCGTCCCGCTTGCTTTGTAGCATCTAGTGGATGATGCTCATGCCACGGCGAGGATAAATCTCCGGCAAACATCTCCAATCGGGAACAAGTGTGGAGACGGTGCCGAGGAGACAGTCCCCTCTACGGTCGAAGGGCTTCATAGAGGGATCTACGGTCCGTAGTGAGGTTTGAAGCGTTAGGATAGCGACTGGGAGCAAGCTTTGCACCCTGGCGTGCCTGGCTCGCTGCTGGTCAGCAGCAATGGTGTCGGTGATGCGCTCTCAAGCTGAACGGTAGGTCGGGCTTTCATTTCGCACGCTAGCTGCGTGGAAGGTGAGCCGACGGAATAGTAACGGTGCACATCGTGAAAAGAGAAGGATTAACTGTGGCAAGAGGCTAGCGGTCGTCATAGAGGACTAGAAAGTTGGTGAAGTGGAGAGATGCGCAGTCGAGAGAAGCGTGGAATGCTAAGAAGCTCAAGTAATGTTGGTGTTCTTCAGCCAAGCACTGTACCGAAGCCCGTGCGGGCGGGTCTTCTCCCGACGCGCGGGGCACCGGGCGCCGAGTACCCAGGACTCAAAAACGTTGACGATGGCCGACGTCTTGAAGCTTAGCAAGCCAGCCGATGCATGGTCCAACTGCATTTTTGACGACCCAATCCTGGAGGAAGGCCTCTGTCGTTGGTTTATGAGTGCGTAGGCGAGGCCTTCTATCGAGTTCACAGGTGTCCAGGCCAACATGTTCAAGGACTTCCGTGAGATTGACACGGAACCTGCAACTCCTCAGCATGCGGAGACATTCCCCTCCGGCCTGGATCTATCAGAGGGGTAAGCGGGAATAGGTGGCCAGCATATGCGCGCATGCAGCCCAGCCGATCAGAAGCTGATAACAGATGAGTTGAATTTTTTAGGAGCCGTCCCCTTGATGCAAGCAGCATCAAGCATTCCTTTCGTTTTTGTTGAAGTAGTTACTGCGCCATTCAGCCTTGCCCCTGACGTCCTTAACCTCGCAAGAGATGGCCAGTCGCAGTGGACCATTGCCGTAGCCTTGCCGCTGATCCCGCTTTTCCCAGCGTCGGAGCCTCGAGCTCTACATGCACGAAATAGGGACAAGATATGAGGCCATGAGCAGGCAACACATTGCTGGGCTACTACAACGGCGGCGAGAATGTTTGCTTAAAGCCGTTCTTCGCGACAGACCTGGATAACTCCAGTGTGAAGAGATATATCAGTCTTCACTTCCCGGCCATAAAAAAACATCCAGGACGTCCAGTGAAGAGTGAAAGGCTTTGGATCCCATCGGGCATAGCTTCGAACAAGATACTAGCCCCGGCGAGTTGAAGGGGACATTACTGTCAAGCTAGCTCAAAGGACGAACGGGCAATGAAAGTAGACACCGGGAAGAGGGTGGATTGGACGAGGCGAGAATGCTGGGACGATCGGCACGGATCGTAGACCGCACACCACCTCGTCGACAAAGAAATATGTTCAGCAAAGCGTACGCACTGTAAAGGCCAAAGTGAGTATTCATCCCACGCAGCTTGGGACCCATGTTCACACATCAAGCCTTAACCCACTCATCAAACCACCGGATCGCCTGCAAAAACGCCCCCTCCTTTGCAAACCGCTTCTTCTTGTCCGTCACCTCTCCCCTAACCGCAAACCCATGCTCAACACCACTATACAGCGTCACCTGATACGGCACCGCCTTCCCCTTAAGCACATCCTCCGCCTCGTGCCTCTTAGCCGCCGGAAACGCACTATCCGTTTCTATACTGTCAGCGCCGCTTCCAATCGAGGAGTCACATACCAGCCGCCGCGACACTCACAGCCCCAGAAACACTCTCCCACTCCCCTTTCTCCACCCCACTTGGATGCGCCAGGAAACCCGCATCGACCCCGCGGCCCTTCGCCAAAAACCTCACCACATACCGCCCACCAAAGCAATACCCAACCGCCCCAATCTGCTTTACGCCCATATCACGTAGGCCTTTCACTGCCGCCTCAATCACTCCATCCGTGGCCTGCGGTGTATGCCGCGCGCTCCACGCCGTCTGGTTAAACCCCGGCGCCGGAACCGCGGTCCTTGGGTCGCCGAGCAGGATATCGGGCATGGCGACGAGATACCCGGCCCGGGCCATGGAGTCGGCGACGAGACGCGAGGCCGGGACGTCGATGCCGAAGATGTCGGGTAGGAAGAGGATGGCGTGCGTGGATGCGTTGTTCGGTGCGGGCGACATGTAGGTACGGACTGGAGGTTAGCGGGGTGAGGATGCGGAGAGGGGCACGTACCGCCGCCGAGGGTGCGGACCGAGCCTGATGGCTCGCCGGAGTTGATGAGTCCGGAGGGGCAGCTTGCTAGGGCCGCGAACGGAAGGGTGAGGGCCAGGAGGGCGCGCATTTTGCCTGTTAAACTTGTTAAGCGATTGTGCTGTCAAACGATTGTGTACGGGCTGGACGAGCGACGTGATGAGCGACCGGCAGGAACGAGTGACGTGATGAGCGATCGGCAAGGAACGAGCGACGTAATGAGCGACCGACGGGAAGGAGTAACCTTTGAACAAGCAATCGAGGGCAGGAAGAGTGCAGCATATATGGAAGTCGTCATAGTTTCATCTTAAGCGCGGCCGTTCAGACACAACCCCAGCGGGGAACGGGAAAATCAATCTAATAACAAAGCCGCTTATCAATTCTACATACATGTACCGCATCCCAAAAACCCGTCTACCGAGCGCCTGGTATCATATCACTTCCACTCTGCCATAAACCCTTCGTGGAAGCTCACCATCCGCTCCACCCAATCGGTGCCGGGCGCGAGGAATGTTGTCCGGAAGTGCAGCGTGCCCTCCTTTTGCCCAAAGCCGGAGCCGGGCACGACGCAGATGCCTGTCGCGTCGAGTAGGCGCAGACAGTAGAACTCATCTGGCGTGTGGTTTTCCGCAGCGGCGGCCTCGTGGGCGCGCGACGGTAGCGTAATGGTCGGGTACAGGTACATGGAGCCCTGCGGCTCCTGGCAGTGCACGCCCTCCATGCGCTTGAAGGCCTCGTACAGCGCAAGCGCGCGCTTGTGCAGACCCTCGAAAATGGAGTCGTACTCCTGCTTGTACAGCGGGTAGCTCGGCTCGCCCTCGCGCGGTGGGTTCACCATGCACTCGACGATGCACTGTCCGACCACCGGCGGACATAGCTGGATACTGACGAACTTGTAGATCTGCGCAACGACCTCCGGGTCGAAACCGACGAGCTCGAAGTAGCCACCGCGATGACCGCACTCGCCGACCATGCCCTTGCTGATGCTGTGCAGCGACGCCAGCTCGACGGTGTCGTATATGCCCGGGTTCGCGGCCTGCAGCTCGCTCAGGCTCTTCTTGAAGCTGGTGAACTCGCCGACGAAGACGTTCGTCTGGTAGACTTCGTCCGCGATAACGACGAGCTTCTCCTCAGCGGCGAAGCGCAGCACATCCTGCACCTCGGCGGCCGTCAGCGTCCCGCCGGTCGGGTTGCCGGGATTGATGACGGCGATGGCACGGACGTCGGTGCCATCGGCACGCGCCTTGGTCAGCGCGTCGCGGATGGAGTCCAGGTTCGTGCCCCACGCCTTCGCCTCGTCGAGGTAGTATGGCACACAGCGCGCGTTGAGGACGGCGAGGGTGGCGGTGTAGAGAGGATACTGCGGGATGGGAATGAGCACGCCGGTTTCGGGGGTGGCGCAAATGACGTGCAGCAGCGTGTTGACGCCGGACGAGGCTCCAGTTGAGAGGTAAATGGTGGAAGGGTCGGCGGGGTAGCCGTCGCGGCCTGGAGCAGTCAGTGACGTAAGAAAAGATACGAAAGGGTCAGCGCACGTTCGATGAACTTGGCCACGCTCGCGCGAATGCCCGGTGCGCCCATGCTCAAGCTGTACGCGCCGACGCTCTGCACCTCGCGCAACAGACGGCGCGCGCGCGCGAGTACGTCGGACTGATAGCCCAGCTGGTTAAGCAGCACATCCTCGTGCTCGAGCAGCGCGGGGTTCTCAAGTAGACTCGCGACCTGACGGAAGAAGGTTATGGGCTTCTGATCGAGCTGCTGCGGGTTGCCGATGTTGGCGGCGATGACTGTGTCGAACGGCAGGTCCTTGCCGTGGCCGAGGGCGAGCGCCGAACGGTACTCCTCCGCCTTGATAGGGATCTCGCCGCGCACGGCATACTTGGCCGCCTTGACGTGCGGGTTGATGTTGGCGAGGTTAAGGGCACGAGAGGCGTTGGACGACATGGCGCGGATGGATGCCGGGGAAATGATTGT
Source organism: Trichodelitschia bisporula (assembly GCA_010356995.1). Classification (NCBI taxonomy): domain Eukaryota; kingdom Fungi; phylum Ascomycota; class Dothideomycetes; order Phaeotrichales; family Phaeotrichaceae; genus Trichodelitschia; species Trichodelitschia bisporula. The sequence continues at coordinate 934,787 of ML996699.1, forward strand.
CGGGGGAGAAGTTGGGGATCCTAGGGAAGGCAAGGTGGATATCGATATCGGCGTGAAGGTGCGGGGTCGTACTCGTAGTGCAGCGGCTAGAATTAATATCAGCAAGCGCTCTTTCGATAACCCACCCGCGGTTGCTTTTTCACCCATCAATTGCCAGTCGCGCCGACCCAATGAGGCAAAAGACGCAGTGCCACCTGCAGCAGAAGAGAAGAATCTTCATACCTCGCGACTTCAGGCTGCGCGCAGTTGCGTGCGGCGATCGCCAACCGGGAGGTCTGCAGACACGACGGGGGATAGCCTGCATGTTTGCTTTGGGTTTATCGCAAGTCGCAGGGGTGGGGGCGGGAATTGGGCGTGCGTGGGAGTGGTGGCCAGAGGTGGTGTGTAATCGGGTCGAAGAGTGGGATGGTGGGGAGTGGGGAGCAAGTGTAGTGGAGGAAGTGGAAACATTTTGACTATCTGTGGGCTCGGGGGAGAGGGAGAAGCGGACGAACGCACCTAAACCCTTTGATTTCGTGATGTTTGCGCTGTTTGTTTACAATGACGTACTCGATATGCTCGAGATGCTCGAGATGTCGGCAATGCTGAAGATATTCAACAGTTGGGCTCAAGACACAGTTTCATAGTACTGCGTAGATACTTCCCAGCAGACCACAGCAGACCACAGCAGACAAGCTCACAAAAGGCAGTTCCCGGCACACACTTGACGGCAAATCAAGCATTTAGTCTGTTCTACCGCGAGCCCGGCTTCATACGCTATCGACGGGACGCTTCCACCGAACCCACCGGCCGCATCCGACCTTCCCCGGATCTCCCCCTTCCTCCCACTTATCCCCGCTCACTCCCCCGCAGTCGCACGGCCTGGCCGTACTTTTGCAGTTTCGTAATGAGATGATCCCCCTGCCGCACCACGTCGTTGTACTGCTTGTTCTTGTCGTCCGGCCGGTTCGTCTCGATGATCTCATTGACGCGGTCGATGGTGCACGGAACGCGCGCCGTCGCGATGAAGTTGGACAGGTCCCTAGCCAATTAGCAAAGGCCCACAAGAGAAAATTGTAGAAAACTCACTTGTCGAGAAAGTCGACGCTAACCCCAAAGTCGGCAGCCATGCTCGCCAGGCCCACCACGCGGTAGCTCTGTAGCAGCTGCTGGTATCCCCGCAGGCGCATCTCCCGCACGAACCACCGCCGGTGCTCGAACAGGTAGCGGTCCTGCGTCAGGAATGAGTCCTCGACCAGCGCGAGCGCACCAAAGTACGACTTGTAGTTGCCGGTGTACAGACTGCGCACCAGATCCGCGAGCGGCTTGAAGTCGACTGCCACCTGGTCAGCCTCCGCTGCCGACGAGCCGAGCGCCGTCAGGTTGACCACCACAGGCACGTCGGGCATCTCCTCATCGCCCGCCGACGGCCCCGCTGAGAGTTGGCCGCTCAGCGCCGACAGCTTGTCGTCGCCGTCGCCGAGTATCGCCTTGATCTCCGGCGCGTCGACGACCTTGGACTTGAAGTCGACACGCTTCAACGACACCGAACCCGCCAGGACTGCGTACACCACCAGCGACGAGTAGTTGCACAGCTCGTAGCTCGTGAACGTGGACAGACTGTCCAACAGCAGCGGCGCGGCGGCCGCGTACGAGCGAACTGTCAGCAGGTGCAGGCCCTGGTATGCCTTGAGCCGGTTGCGGCGGTCCCAGTCGCCGCCACTCTCGACGAGCGCACCTGCCCGCTCCACCGTCTTCTTGACGAGCACTTTGTCGCCGTAGAAGAGCCCGATGCGAATCATGGCGAGTACGAGGTCAATCTTGGTGCCGAGGATACCCGTCTTCTCGAAGATGGACTCGTACGCAGCCAGGGCGTTTTCCTGTGAGGTTAGCAATGTCAACGTCCCACGTCCAGCCTGCAACCCACCTTGTCGCCGATGCGTGCCCAAAACTCGGCGCGCTTGACGCGCGCCGCCTGAATCTCCGTCTCGCCGGCCTTTTCAACCGCATCGTCCTCCTCCTTCTGGATCGCTTCCAATTCTGCCTCGTTGTCCGCCTTCAGCTCTTCGTAGATGGATTGATCCCACGGCAGCGCAAGGCTCGCCGATGGGGGCCGCGTGGCGAGCATGGCGGCGCTGCTAGACGGACGCCGCGTGCCACTGCTCTGCGGCTGCTCTTTGGTGCCCTCGCCGGCGCTGTTGAAAAGGCCGTCTATGGGGTCGGCGAGGTAGCGGTACAGCGGCGCCATCTTGTGCTCGCGGATGGCATCTTGCAGCGCCTTCTTCGACGCCCGCTGCTGCGGACGTGGGCACGCAGGATTGGAAATGTGGAAGATGTGCTGAGCGAGCGAGAGGTCAGGGTACTTGGAGAACTGCGGGTCGGCCATGGCAGGGAGCGAGACGGTATGGGGTACAGAAGATGGAGTGGTGTGCCGGACGGGAGACGGAGCCGCGTGCAGAAGGGAGATGGAGTTTGATGGAGTTGGAAAGTGTAAGGTGTAGTTCTAGTTTGGAGTCTCGAGGAGCTTGAGCTCTGGTGCTCGCTGTTTGCCTGCCGCGCACTGACGCCTTGGCGCTGCGGTTGTGACTTCGGACAACTTCACAATGAACACCATGTATCGCAAGCACTCTACCACCACCACTCTCAGTATCGCCGTCACCACGTTTCTCACTTGCTTTTTCCATCTTATACATACCAGTAGTCGAGTCAGAGGTGGCTGTGAGGTCATCGTCAAGGAACGGTAACGACAGGCTGCACATTCCCAACCCAGAGACACCCGGGGATTCCGTGGGCCAGCTACAACAACCCAAGTGACTACACCGTCATCGGACATTTCGCCTTCTCGCTCTCTCTTAAACACGCGCATACACCTACAATGGCCCCCGAAAAGCGCGCCCGCTCACCAACACCTCCCCCCCCCTCGCCGCCCCGCAAGCGCAAGCGCCCCACCGGAGCCGCACGCATCTCCGCCTCCCACGTCGAAGAGGCCCGCCGACGCGCTCAGGAGCGTGAGCAGGCCATTCAGCAGCAGACCGCAGCACCTACCGGCGTTGCCGACTTCGTCGCGCAGCACTACAATGCTGTGCCGCAGCGCGGCCGTGAATGGCGACACACTGAAAGCAAAATCCGCGGCCTGCGCAGCTACAACAACTGGGTCAAGTCGGTGCTCATCAGCAAGTGCTCTCCCCGCGCGGCAGGTGCGAAGGTGCTCGACATTGGGTGCGGCAAGGGCGGTGACTTGCAAAAGTGGGCTTCGCGCCGCATCGATCTGTACGTCGGCCTGGACAGCGCCGAAGTGTCCATCAAGCAGGCCGGTGAGCGGCACCGCGAAATGCTCAAAAGCAGGAAGGGCTTCTTTCACGCTGAGTTCCTCGTCCGCGACTGCTTTGGCGAATCCTTACACGACGTGCCCATCATTGCCGACGTCGGCTTCGACCGCACGCTCGACGCGCGCTGGGGTGGCGGTGGCTTCGACGTCGTGTCGATGATGTTCTGCATGCACTACGCCTTCGAGAGCGAGGAGAAGGCGCGCATCATGCTGAAGAACGTGGCAGGCGCACTGAAAAAGGGCGGCCGCTTCCTCGGCGTCGTGCCGAACTCTGATGTCCTCACGGACAAGGTCAAGGAACATCACGGAAAGCAAACGAAGAGCGAACCAGCAGCCAGGGTCATGTACGACGAGCCAGAGCCAGCACGCCCAGCATATGATTCGGATGATGACTGGGACCCAGAGAAGTCGCTAGACGCAAAGGACGAGGTCAAGCCGGATACCCCCACCGAAGGCGCAGCCAGCGCGAAGCCGGACGCGGCAGACAAGACCCCCGAAGCCACCAGCAACCCCGAATCGCCCACGGCCCCGCCCCCCGACGAGCCCATCAAATGGGGCAACTCCATCTACCGTGTTGAGTTCCCCGGCAAGACACCCGCCGACGGAATCTTCCGCCCGCCTTTTGGATGGAAGTATTTCTACTTCCTCGAGGAGGCCGTTGAGCAGGTACCCGAGTACGTAGTGCCTTGGGAAGCGTTCCGTGCGCTGGCCGAGGACTACAACCTCGAGTTGGAGTACCGCGTTCCTTTCACCGAGGTATGGACCGCGGAGAAGGACGACCCGGAGTACGGGCCACTTAGCGAGCGCATGCGCGTGCGCAACCGCAATACCGGGGAGCTACAGGTATCGCCGGAGGAGATGGAGGCCGCGAGCTTTTATCACGCGTTTTGTTTCCATAAGTCTTAATCTCTCGGAGGGTTTAGGAAGGCAATATATAGTTACAAATATGGTCTCATCGCGTTGAAAAAGTGAAAAGGTTTCGTACTTCGCTAACTACCCGGCACTCATCGAACTACCCGGTACTCATTAAACTACTTAGCACTCATCTCATTGTCGTGGGAGACCAATGCCGGGCCTTGACCTTATTGGCTCCTGCGATCTTCCCCCGCGATGTCACGCCAGCCTTCCTGCACCCCGCCGTGCCTTAGGCAGACGGCAGCACGATCTGCTCAAGAGTCTGGCGGCTCGCTCTTCAGATAAATCTTTGTGGAAGTAACTTGTTCATGCCTGCACCATACCCATCGTGACTTCCACACTTTTGCACGCCCCTGACACGTTACTTCCACCAACTGCCTGTGGTTGGAACCCTGAAAGTCCCCCACGGTCAGTCTAAACATGCTTTCTTTCCTCGGCGGGTCCCAGGATCGTCGCCTTCAGTGACCTTTGCCGAGTCGCTGCCGCAGGCGATGGTCTGACCCCAACGCCGAACCAGTGACAGTGTCACTGCCTCCCTCTCATTCGGATGGCTCTTGACGAGCCAACTACCCTGTACTCTTAGATCTCGATGGAGCTATCAGTAAGAATCCGCTAATTCGAGGCCCAGAACCCCGTCGAACCCCTTGCCAGCTCTCGCACGATGTCTAAGGCTAAGGGCAAAGAGCCGATGAAGACTGCTGCTGCTCCCGGCAGGTCAGCACAGTCACCTATCTCGGATACCCTTCTCCAAAACCCCCTTGCCAGGCCGTCGGACGGCGAAGAACATGGGCCCCCGGAGAGTGAAGGAGATACCCCAGCCGGAGCCACTCCCGACCGGGTAAGAATCATCTGGGACGAAAACGACCCTCATTGGAGTCTGGTGGGCGTTGACAATTTGGTCCTGGAATGGAGCAGTGTCGAAGAACTCAGCGACCTGGTTGTGGGGCACGGGCAAGAATGGCTTCGAGCCATGGAGGGACTCCGTCGCAATGCAGCCGCCGACGCGGAACATGTCCGTGCCGCGCAGGAGGCGTCGACACGTGCCCTTGCCGACCTCCAGTCAGCCCAACAGTCGCTGGCGCAACTTCAGGCCGAACAGCAAATCATTCTCGAAAACTCGGTTCGCGAGAACGCCTTGCATGCGGAGCGCGTGGTACAACGTGCTCAAGCCACCGAAGCTCTTGCCACAGCCAACTCGGAACTTCAAATGGCTCAAGCAAAAGCTCGTCTGCAGTTCGGCTCTCTTCTTGGAAGCGACGCTTCCACCCGGCCCGGCCCCTTCCTCAGGCCTGACGCCTCGACTCCGTCCAGTGCGGGCCCGGACCAGACTGCCGCCATTCAGTCCGGCTCTCTAGCACTGTTAGAAAGCGGTGGCTGTGTTCAGCCTTACCCAGTTTCAGCCACAGGGCTCGAGTATGAGCAGACTCGGGATCCCCACCTCTTTGACAATCAAGCAACTTGTTCATGGACAGACCTTCGGTCTAACTTGTGATGCTGTGATGTCTCCATTAGTCTCACACCTCCTTTTAACACCTGCATATTGCAGCTCTCGGACAGTTGGACAGCTGAGCGCTGCACGCCTCAAGCTCACCGGAGGTCTCACGCAGCAGTCAGCTGCAATGTTGAACGGTGGCCGGCTGTTGATGGTGCCCCCAATCACCCGGATTTTGAGAAATCCGGTGATTCCATTAGGACTTTTATCCGTTCACGGCCTTGGCAGACCATGCCTGAGTTGGCCAGGAGTTTGAGTTGAGATTTTTGAGTTCATGCGATTTTGTGCGCAGTGGAAGCAGCGGTTAAGCTGCTGTGCATGTTATCTCAACGGTCTTTGTTTATTTTACAGGAATACTTAGCTGATTGTGTAGAATAAGCATTCCGGGCCCATAACCTATTAAAAGGAGGTGTGAGACTAATGGAGACATCACAGCATCACAAGTTAGACCGAAGGTCTGTCCATGAACAAGTTGCTTAATTGTCAAAGAGGTGGGGATCCCGAGCCTACTTATACTCGAGTCCTGTGGCTGAAACTGGGTAAGGCTGAACACAGCCACTGCTTCCCAACAGGAAGAGTGGGAAAGGAAGGTGAGAAGGAAGATCCACATGGACCTGGCAGCACTGCTGGTAATGGAAGAGAGTTAAGCGAGCAGGAGCAATGCTTTAAGGGAGGGGGGTTCATGTCGTGGGAGTAGGCCAAGGCCCCCATTCCTTCTCTTAAGCAACGGCCATGTTGGAGCCTCAGGCTTCAACCAGGCCGTCAGCCAATGCCGGGAGCCCAGTGCCGGGTAAACGTTTACCCGGTACCGGCACTCCAACAAACGTAAGGGGCTCGCCCTCACCAGTTTCTTCCCTCTTCATAGCAATCAACTTGGTTATGTCTCGCCCCATTGCCGTGAGTTCTTCATGCCGTGCGGTCCCCTGACACGGGACCTTGATCGCAAATATCAGGAACTGAGGCTGGCCGACTGCAAAGACGTCACCGATTTCGCGCAGCGCCTCGGTCACGCATACCACGAGCTCGTTGCCCTTGACGCTTCCGTCGAACTGAGCGAGCACTTCCTTGTCAACAAGTTTCTCAACGGCCTCGGCGAAGATTACGACAACTTCATCTGTTGGAAAGCGTTGGCTGTGTTCAGCCTTACCCAGTTTCAGCCACAGGGCTCGAGTATAAGTAGACTCGGGATCCCCACCTCTTTGACAATCAAGCAACTTGTTCATGGACAGACCTTTGGTCCAACTTATGATGCTGTGATGTTTCCATTGATCACACATCCCCTCTTAACACGTACCTGCAGCGCCTCGGCGAGCATCGGCGGGTCGCCCTCGTCGCCCGGGCCCTGGATGAAGTACGCGGGGTCATCGCGCACCGCGACGTCAGCCTTTTCGCGCGGGTTGATGCTCAGCTCCAGCACGTCGTGGCGTGGGCGTTTGCGCGCCTCTTCCACCACCCGCGCGTCGGACGTCGGGGAATTCCTGGTACTCATCGCGGCCATGCTGACGCGGATCGTGGAGTTGTCCCCGGCGGCGGCAGTATTGAGCGTGCGGGTCTGCATTTGCTTTGGGGCTTGACATGTATTGTTGGCTCATCGTCTGACTGGACAGGTGGCTGGGCGGTCTGGTGAAGAGTGGGCTGGACATTTTGGACCACGGTTAGCTGGACCTGGGTAGCTTGAACCTGAACGACTGGCCCGATCTGAACGGTCGGCTGAACCACGGGGGGCTGGACCGTGACTGCTGGCCGAACCTGAGCAGGCTGGACCGAACGGTTGGCCGAGCCTGAACAGGCTGCTGGACCTGGATGACAGGCCAGACCGGCTTCTGAGCCGTCACTTGGATGCTGCCTAGTATGTCCGGCGCAGGCGTCATCTGGGGCTTCGGCTCCACCTGAATCGTCTCGCCCTGGGGCGGACCTTTGCCATGTGGCATAGACACACGCCGCACCGGCGGCATCACGACATGGGCCGTCTTCCGCGACTTCTCGGCCACAGCGGGATAGTGGTGCGCAACATGGGCCTTGTCGGAGACCAGCCTTGTCGAACAGGCTCAACCGGAGCGGCTCGCGGGCGCTGACCCGTCGGCTCGACAACGCCGGCAGCCCCGCAGAACTGTACTCGGTGAGGGCGCCGGGATGCAGCAGCTGGCGTAGCTTGCGGAGTGACTGCTCGAGCAGCTGGGATGTACGGTGCGGGTTCTGCGCCTCAGTGTCTACGTCGAGCGGTTGGTGGGCGCGGCGCCGCTCGAGATCGCTAGGGTACACGACGGGCGGCACGGCGGGACCGGCTAGCTACTCGCCTTCCCGCTAGCAGCCAGTGTGTGCAGTCCAGCGGGTTCCACGATGAGCTCTGACGCAGCAGCAGCGGGGGCTAGGAACGCCCGGGGGCAGGTGGGGGAGGTTAATGGGTGTTGTGGGGGAGGTTAATGGGTGTTATGGGGGCGGTGGCGGTCTTCAACGACGGCACCGCCTCCCGTCCTGTGCTGTCAGTCAAATTCTACGCCGCGCCCGCCTCCCGTCCTGTGCTGCCAGTCAAATTCTACGCCGCGCCCGCCTCCCAACCCTTCTGTGCTTATGGATCCACACGGTTGGGAGATGGTTTGAGCGGCGGCGCACTCCATTCCTCTGTGCAGGGTCTCGGATGACATACACAGGATTATCCCCCTAGCATCCTAGCATAGCTTCACGTCTTTATCAATGGAGGCTAATGAGAGGACATGCTGTACGTGACCGTCTCCCTTTTCCGCCTTGGACCAGGTTGAGCTAGGGCCTGGCCCCGTCTTCGTCAACGCTCTGCACGACGAAAAGAAGCTGGGAGTGGCAAACTTTGAACACAGCCACCACATTCCATCATAACTTCTCTGCGTTGTGAAGGAATGGTTAATTCCAGATCCTTCCAGATCCACAATGTATTGAAGCTATTACATCACTGATGGCGATATTTTCATTCGCCATTGCCACTATTTGTAATTGGAGCATTCGATTTCAAAGCTGTCCCATTCCAATACGTAATTCATTGCCACTTTCGCTCTAAAAAAAAGGTATAAAAAGACAATGGCCTCAACGGAGGTGGGTGGGGAGGAGGTTAAGAGACACTTCAGCAAATGAATTCCATACACAGCACTCGACCAGA
>ML996700.1:0-168854 GCA_010356995.1 Trichodelitschia bisporula
GCCCACTTACTTCCTATATCGGCAGTCAAGATCAACGAGTCAGCCCAACTTTCATCGACTGTGCGCATACCTCCTAAATCTGCATCAGATCCAGGATTTTATCTTCGACTTAAAACTTTATGCATACAGTGAAGGCTTCATGACCCCATCTGGTAGTAAGAAGGCGCTTCAATTTCATGTTTATATTTCCTGGAATATCGGGCATCTTAGCGCTACTTGAAAAACTGAACTATTTCTCCGTGATAAAGCTGAAAATTAGACGGAGAGTGGGGAGTGGGCCTAGCAATGAGGCTTTATTTAACTTAGCCGGGACCGGGATACAAGACGCCAAGCCAGGCGCAGCTGAACATTTTGCTTCTTTTGAGTGAAGTGCAGCGGAGTGACAATAAACTCCGGGTCGTAGAAACCAGTAGGAATTTCCCATAGCGGCTGGGTGAGATTTTGAGGCATAGGTCAACATCCAATCACTCCTCTAGTATCTGCAGCCCCGCATAGTCGGGCGCACTTTCTTGCCGGACGGCAAGCAGTCGCCAGGTTCCGCACCGGATCCTCCACGTTTCAGAATTCAGGAAATGGAAACCATAGGCGCGGAATAAAGTCTCTGGCTTCCACTCGAGTATCGCAATCCGGGTGTCGTCGCCATTCAGAGGGATAAGATTGACTTGGGGTATTTGTCTGGTCGAGTGCTGTGTATGGAATTTATTTGCTGAAGTATCTCTTAGCCTCTTCCCCACCCACCTCCATTGCGGCCATTGTCTTTTTGTACCTTTTTGAGAGCAAAAGTGGCAATGAATTATATATCGAACATGACAGCTTTGAAATCGAACTCTCCAATCACAAATAATAACAGCAGCGCATAAAAATATCGCCATATCCCAGCCCTCCGAAGGACCATCTAACAACACCCCTACCGAAGGCATCTAAGGACGCCATATTCGTCGTCCTGGAGTTTTGAAAAGTTGTAAAGCAGAATCGACAGTTCCCTTCCGTAGTCGCGCGCTCAATAATGGCAACTTTAATTGGACAATATTCGCCAAGCCCGATGACAAAGGATGTATGACGCTAGTCTAAACTCAGAGTTTTACCAAATTGGGAACGCAGACGTAGGTGCAGTCTCCGGCCTATGGCCGTATGTACTGGACAATGCTTCAGATTGGTACATGAGCAGAAGGGTTTGGTTCTCGCAAAGGGTAGAGTTGTTCAATGTGGAGCGACTTGTATTTTGCTTCTTGGAATAGTGGTATGAATGTGGAGCTAAAGACGAACCCTTCGGATGCTTGGAGTTGGGAGGCTGAGTGCTGAAATCATCACCATGCGCAAAGACTCTCGCCTTCTACAATTGAGAGTGCGGATATGTGTGGCACGCACCAGGGGACCGTTATCCACGAAGGAAATACTCCCTAAAGTGATGCCAGTTTATCAGTCGAGCAGCAGAATCAATGTTTTTAGCTGCTCTTATCCGTGGAGGTTCAAAGACCCGATATCTTCCAGCCTTGTCTACCACATCTCCCTAGGACTTCGGTTCAGCCTCGCGCTTCCCTGTCTTCATCCATTCATGAGGATCGGAGTTTTCATTTATCCTGCTGAATTGATCGACATATACATGGCCCTCAACAATATCACGCATCGTGGGTGTGTCACCCCGGTCCCTGGGGCTACAGTAGAACACACCACCACATGTCGTACGCCACACAACCCCTGCTCAGCCCGACAATTTTCTTTTCAACTTGACGGTGAAAGACCCACGAACAGTCATAACCCCACTCTCACTGCTATAAACACTCGTTCTCCCAACAACCACTTCCACCCACCCGCAAACAATCCAAACTCCCAATCCCCCACAAAATACACAATGGCTCCCTTCAACCCCGCCTCCTCCGACGACATCAGAGGTAAACCCCGCCACCCCCCACCATGCCTTACCTCACTGACCACCACCCCGCAGTCTTGGGCTATGACGCGCTCATCTCCCCTGCCATGCTGGCAACAGACTTCCCCGCCCCGCAAGCGGCACTCGAAACCGTCGTCCGCGGCCGGCAGGAGTGCATCAAGATCATCGAGCACGCCGACGACCGGCTACTCGTCATGGTCGGGCCATGCAGCATCCACGACCCAGCGACCGCACTCGAATACTGCGAGCGTCTCAAGCGCGAAGCAGACAAGCACAAAGGGGAACTCTGCATCATCATGCGCGCGTACCTCGAGAAGCCGCGCACGACCGTGGGGTGGAAGGGTCTGATCAACGACCCGGATATCGACGAGAGCTACCAGATCAACAAGGGGCTGCGCGTGAGCCGGAAGCTCTTCTGCGACTTGACCGCGAGCGGCATGCCCATTGCGAGCGAGATGCTGGACACGATTTCGCCGCAGTACCTCGCGGATCTGATTTCGCTGGGGGCGATCGGCGCGCGCACGACGGAGAGCCAACTGCACCGCGAACTGGCGAGCGGCCTGTCCTTCCCCATCGGGTTCAAGAACGGGACTGATGGCGGGCTGACCGTGGCTGTGGATGCGATTGGCGCGGCGGCGGCGAAGCACCACTTCATGGGCGTTACGAAGCAGGGGCTGGCGGCGATTACGCGCACGGCTGGTAACGAGCATTGCTTTGTGATACTGCGTGGTGGGAGCAAGGGCACGAATTTCGATGCTGAGAGCGTGAAGGGGGTGAAGGAGGCGCTGCGGAAGAAGGGGTTGCGGGAGACGATGATGGTTGATTGCTCACATGGTATGCTCCTCCCCTCCAAATACCCCTGACAACCCTAACCCACCCCCTAGGTAACTCCAACAAGGACCACCGCAACCAGCCCAAGGTCGCCGCTGTTATTGCGGACCAGATCCGCAACGGTGAACGCGCCATCACGGGCGTCATGATCGAGAGCAACATCCACGAGGGCAACCAGAAAGTCCCCGCCGAAGGCCCCTCGGGCTTGAAGAAGGGCGTGAGCATCACAGATGCATGCATAGACTGGAAAACCACTGTGGACGTGCTTCAGAACCTGGCGGATGCCGTGCGCGCACGTCGTGCGTTGCAGAACGGCGCGTAAGCGCAGCCGTTGTACTAGCAGTCGATGCGACTGCGTGGGACTCTGACTTCTGCGCTTCTGAGAAGTACATATGTGGCGTAAAAGTGATTTCCGGGCGGGGAACGAACGGCGTTGAAGGGGGCGGGATAGACGTAGTCGAAATCGTTTTTCTCTGCATAAGGACCGGCAGTTATGCCCGCCTGCACATAGCTTTCTAGTTCCCCGTATACCTGCCCTGCTTGACCGGAGCCCGCCCAAAGCCTGCCCATTACGCCGCGCCATTATTCAAGCCGGAGCAAAAAACCCACGCCGCCCACTGCACCCGATAAAAGAGGCATATCAACCCAGAAACACAGCCGTTTTAAACACAGACTCTAAACCGGCAAATCACTCCCCCTCCTCTGCCCCCCCAGCTTCTCAAGCCCCCGCGCAATATACGGGCCTACCACTGGCACATTCCCCACGAACCCGGCGATCGTGGCGAAGAAATCGCCGAACAGGACGAAGATCCCATACAGCTCGACTAGGAACCCGATCAGCGGCCAGCGGAGCAGGATCAGCGCTATGCCGGCCGCGAATGCTGCCGTTCCCTTTAACTTTTGCCGGCGGGCGAAGAAGGCGGCGGTTTTTTGGAGGCCGATTATTAGGGTGAGGCCGAGGATGAAGAGGATCTGGCTTCGTGTTAGTTTTTCTAAAGGGGAGGGAGTTTGGGGAAACGGACGTTGCCCATTGCGAGCATGGCCCGGTCGAAGAAGAGGACTACGCCGCCGAGGAGGAAGAAGCCCCCGCCTGAGCAGAAGGCGACGCCGATTTCTGGGACGTTAGTGGGGGATGATGGGGGGGGAGGGGGTAAGGGCGTTACTCTGCGAGTCGGAGAGCCACATCGAAGGCATCGTTGCGTGTTGTATGCGCTTGGGATCTAAGCGTGGAAAGTGTTGATATCGAGGGGTGTTGAAGCTTAAGCGTTATCGGCGCGTGGAAGGGGGTGCGGAAGGTTCGGAAGGCGAGTAGGCGCACGGAGACGGGCGTAAGGAAGACGGATTCGAGTGAGTGGGCGTGAATATGGTGTGGAGAGGGGGTAGGCGGGTGATGCGATGAAGTTATTCAATCGTGGGTTTGCGATCACGAAAGGGGTGGACAAATTGTACGTGGCGTTCGCGACGGGAAGTGGTGCGCCGCCGCCGCCGCCGCGTCTACCTACGGTACGGTAGGGCGGCACCAGCCACGGGGTCCGAGCGCGCGAGGCTTAAAAGGGCTGGGGGCCTTGGCGCGAACCAGAGTTTTGCAAAGACCCTTCGGTCCGTGGGAAAGGCGGGGAGAAGCTGGGGAAGCGGCTATGGGGTTGCGATGACAGACAGGCCTGGCTATTAAGATTGGGTCAAGCAGTTTTGTCTACCGCTAACCTTATGACGCCGATTATCGCGCCCCTGCGCTCGCTGCGCTCGCTGGCCTTGAACGAGCCTGGATGCTGGCTGAGGGTCGAGATGTAGAACCGCCGCGGCAGCAGCGCGTGCTGTAACTGATTCTAAGCCTCTGCGCTGGTTTCGGTAATGGTCGCTGGCGAACACGAACGGCTGGCTGCGTTGCTTTGGTCTACTGTTGTGGAATGCACGCTGCCGTGAACGCGATTAAGCCGGAGCCGCCCTTTGAGCTGCATCTGAGAGGGTGTGGTGGGTGGGGTTGCTTGACTTTGTCGTTCGTACATGAGTTTGTGAAGGAAGGAAGAGGGCAGATAGCTCTGTGATGTGATATAACTGCGCCGTCGCTAATATACACGCCATAACGCCTTCCGAAATGCAATCGCCCATCCGGATCCGCCCTCATTCAGTGACCATGACTGTAACTCCTTCACTTCAACACCGTATGCGCCCCCCGTGCCTCCAAATACCCCTCCGTCGCCGCACTCCCCATCGTGCGAATCAAATTAAACACCTCAACATTATGATACCTAAGCCTCGTCTTCGGATCCGTGTACGGCGCCACCAGGCCCGTAACATCACAATAATGCCTCGTGCGCTCCGGCCTCAAACTCGGCGCCGCTTCGATATTGGTATAGGTAACGGCGGGACCCGGGGCTATGAGGCTCTTCTCGAGAACGAGACGGTCGAGTCGCTGCGCTGCTTGCGCGATGTTGGGGGGGGCGGTGTCGGCGGCTGGGGTTGAGGTCCCGGAGTTGGCGGTTGTGACTTGGGAGGATTCTTTGCGGGCGGCGTCGGCGAGGATGGCTTTTGTGTTTTTGTTGCGCCGTTGGGGCGGCTTCCAGGAGGCGTTGCGGAAGGGTTTGGGGGCGCTGTAGATGTCGAGGGTGTTGAGGAGGGTTTGGTGGGTGTTTTCGTCTGATGCGCTGGTTAGGGGCGCCATGGTTGCGGGGAGGGGTGGGTTGTGAGGTGGAGATTGTGAGGACTTGGGTTGAGAGGTGGAGATTGTGAGGACTTGGGTTGAGAGGTGAAAGCTGTGGGGAGTTAAGTTGTCGTGGCGAGTATGTACGGTAGAGGAGAGGATGACGGAGAAGTTACGGAGGCAGCTTTGGTGGGAAGTTGATGCCGCGTTTATGCGTTATGCCAAGATAGGGTCGCGACAGCCGCGCGCTTATAGATGGTTCATGAGTCGCGTTGTTGATGCTCCGCGATTGTCTAATTCTACTCAATCCACCCTTTGTCCACGATCCCTTTGCGTGAAGAGATCGTGTCTGTCTTCAAGATGGTAAGGATAATAGCAATATCTGAATTACTTCTGATCGGCGCAGGAAAGTCCCCACGAGCACCAGCAGAGCCTCCTGCTCTCCCGCATCATCACCAATGTGGTGGGTGTCTAACACCTGGATTGATAGCAGCAAGTCTTAACTAGCATAGGAGAAGCTCAACGAGGCAATTATGGTGCTGAACAAGAGCCTTCAGGTTAGTTTGATCGGCGCCGGCAGAATTCCTACCTAACGGATCAGGAAATCAACATCCAAAATATGAATGTCGAGCTCGTGGCGCAAATGTTCAAAAACTACCAGTCCAACGTGCTCTTCCATCTCGAAGGTGAGTTTGTCACCACCTGCGACCCGGAGCCACCTAACCCCACCAGCCACCGACAGTTTAAAAGACCCATCATGAGGACGCGTAGAAGGGAGGCAGGAAGAAGGCGTTAATGTATTGCAAGCATTAGATAGTTCTAACGAGCAATGAAACAACCCACCAAAGTTACCCGCGCGCCTATCCCTGCCCGCGTGCACGCCCGCGATGCAACGCCGCCACGCCCGCAACCCTCGCAAACACCCGCCACCATGCGCTCCTCCCATCACCCAATGTTCCCTCCATGATTTCCTGACATCCAACCCCCCATCCGCACATTCCAACACCACACAAGACCAACCTACTATGCCCGCCGCCGACACCCCCGCCGCTTCGGGGCGCGCGTCCCCCAAACCTGGTCCCGTGAAGATATGGTCGCTCAGCGATCCGCCATTCGAGGGCTTCAAGCCTGTGGACACGGAGGGGTGGAAGCGCAGCAATGCCAGCACGGCGATTGTTATTGACAATGGTAGGTCTGGGATTGCGGTCGTCGTGTACCTGCTGATGTGGAAGGCTCGTCGACTGTCCGCGCTGGATGGGCGTTCGACGACAAGCCCCGCCTCACGCTCCCGCCGCTCATGGCCCGGTATCGCGACCGGAAGCTCAATCGCACGTTCATGTTCGTTGGCAACGATGTGTACGCTGATGGGACGGCGCGTGGCCAGGCGAAGAATGCCTACGAGCCTGGAAGCAATATCGTGAATAACTGGGATGTGGTTGAGGGCGTTTTGGATTATGTCTTCATAAAGCTGGGTATCGACAGTTCGAATGGGATCAACCGGCCTATCATGATGACGGAGCCGGTTGCGAACTTGGCCTACACGCGCAAGAGTGGGTTTCCTGTCTATTCGTAACGGACCAGATGCTAACACCTAGAAGCTATGTCCGAAATCCTCTTCGAAGCCTACAACGCCCCCTCCGTCGCCTACGGCATCGACTCCCTCTTCTCCTACCGGCACAACGGCGGAAGCACCGGCCTCGTCGTCTCCTCCTCGCACACCTCCACGCACCTAATCCCCGTCATCAACCACAAAGCCCAACTCACCCACGCCGCACGCCTAAACTGGGGCCGTTCCCAGAGCGCAGAGTATCTCCTCAAGCTCCTGAAACTCAAGTACCCGACCTTTCCAGGCAAAATCTCCGACCCGCAAGCCGAAGACCTAGTCCGGGAGCACTGCTACGTGTCGCAGGACTACAATGCCGAGCTGAGCACGTATCTCGACTGGACCGGGCTTGAGGAGAGGGATCATGTGATCCAGCATCCCTACACCGAAGCCGTGGTCGTCCAGAAGACGGAGGAGGAACTCGCGCGGCAGGCTGAGAAGCGCAAGGAGAGCGGCCGGCGGCTGCAGGAACAGGCTGCGAAGAGCAGGCTCGAGAAACTCATGCGCAAGGAGCAGGAACTGGCGTATTACAAGGATTTGCAAACGCGGGTTGCGGAGATGACGAAGAAGGAGGCGAAGCGCACGCTTGAGAGTGAGGACTTTGACGACGAGGCTGCGCTTGAGCGCCGGGTGCGGGATATGGAGAAGTCCATCCGCAAGGCGCAGAATAAGGACGTTGGCGATGAGCCGGAGGATACGGCCCCGCCTACGTTTCCACTCCTTGAGGTTCCGGATGATCAGTTGGACGAAGACGGGATTAAGCAGAAACGCCAGCAGCGCCTCATGAAGAGCAACTACGATGCGCGCGCCCGCGCCAAGGCGGAGAAGGAACGCGAAAAGGCGCGCATCGCCGAGGAAGAACGTCTCGACACCGAACGGCGCGAAGCCGATCTCGAGGGGTGGGTCGAGGAGCGCCGCACCCAGCGCTCCGCCCTCTTACAAAAAATCAAAGACCGCACGAGGCTCAAAGCCGATCTAGGGAACAGGAAATCCCTCGCTGCCCAACAGCGCATGAAATCAATAGCCAATCTAGCCGCCGACACGCCTACTAAAAAGCGCCGCCGCGGCCCGGACGAAGATACCTTCGGCGCCGACGACGCGGATTGGCGCGTGTACCGCCAGATCACCGGGGAAGCTAGCGACGAAGACGAAGAAGCAGGCCCGGAGGCGCAGCTCCGCGCCGTGGAGCAGCAGCTCCTAGCCCACGACCCGGACTTCAGCGCCGAGCAAACGCACGACGCGGCCGGGGACTGGAGTCGCTCGCGCGTGCACGCCTTCCTGCACGGACCCTACCCATTCGACCCCGAATCAACCCGCGAAACGCACCAAGTCCACCTCAACGTCGAGCGCATCCGCGTCCCCGAAGTGGTCTTCCAACCACATATCGCGGGGCTGGACCAGGCGGGCGTCGCTGAGATCGCGGCTAGTATACTCCTACGTCCTGAACTGTTGAGGCCTGGGGGGGTGCCGGCGTGGCTGGCGCAGGATGTGTTTGTTACGGGGGGGAATACGCTGTTTGAGGGATTTGAGGGGAGGTTGAGGGGGGAGTTGAGGGCAGTACTGCCGATGGAGGAGAGTGTTAGGGTGAGGGGGGCGGGGGATAAGGTGCTTGATGCGTGGAGGGGGGCTGCTGGGTGGGCGGCTCAGGGGGGACGTAGGGGGTGGGTTACGCGGCAGGAGTGGAGTGAGAAGGGGGGGGAGTATATTCGGGAGCATGAGTGTGGTAACCTGGGCTAGGTAGTTGAGGTTGCGGACACAGGGCAGTAATAGACGGCATGGACTTCACATTTCCAAGCACACACGTTACGAAGCACATAGCCGTGTGTAAAGTCCATTACGACGAAACCGCCGCTAGCCATGCACCATAACACCAGTAATCCGCACGATACAGCTCCCAAGCCTCATCGCCATGCCACATGTCCGCCATGTCATGCCATGCCTAAGATACCCATCCCCAGCAGCGGGGACCATACCTTGTCAGAAGCTCGTCACACCGTATCCATCTCTCCATCACACGTAGAAAGACGTTCCGCCTACGACTGAATAGCCCGCCCCAAAGCCCCCCCCGTAAACCCCTGCCCTCGCGGCCTCTGCTGCCCCCCCTGCCGATCGCCCATATTCTGCGGCCCGCCCCCCCGACCACGACCCCGACCGCGACCGCGTCCACCCGGCCCGCCCTGGCGCTCAAACGCATTCGCGGTACCCTGGGTGCGCTGCTCGAGGGTCTTTTCATTGGCCTCAATCAGGACCGTTGCTTTCTCGCTCAGGGTCAGGGAGAGAGCTTGCAGACGCGAGATGTTAACGCCCTTGCGGAAAATGATCGCGCCCGAGACCTGGTCCAACGCCGCCGCGAGTTCTTCGTGCGAAATCATTCGAGCGACAATGGAGGACACGGAGCGGGGGGAGAGGTCGAACATTTCGCTCAGCGTGGCGAGGTTGACGGTTGAGTAGAAGGGGGCGTAGCTGATCTATTAGCAATATTCTCAAGCACTAGCAAAAGGGTTAACTCACGTCAGCAGATACGTCTCCAGACCCGTCGTCTTAATCTTCTCCGTCAGCATCGTGCGAATCTCCAGCGCCTTCGGCATGAGGTCCCAAATCTTGATGCTATTAATCAACTCCGCGCTCTTCTTGTAGTCACCCGCACTCAGCGCCTTCGACGCCTGCAAGATATGATCACGCGTATTCTCAGGCGGGCCCTGGAACACACTACGCTCGGAGTAATCGAGGAGACGACGGAACGCCTTTGAGATAACGCGGCGCTTCTGGTCCGGCGCCGTGCCGATCTGCGCCAGGAGCGGAATCTCCAGCAGCATAGACACAACGAGGTAGCACGCCTCCAGCAGCTCGATATTGATATGGCAATGGAAGGGCAGCTGGCGCGCACGCTCGGCACGCTCCTGCTCCGGCGTCAAGCTAGAATAACGCTGGACCTGGACGCCCTGGGCGAGAAGCTCCTTCTGCCGGTTAGACCCGCAGATCTCCTGCAGCGCAGTCTGGGACTCCCAGATGAGGCCCGCGCGAAAGAAGGCAAGGCCAACCTGGACAAGCGTCCGGTTGTAGTGGATCTGCGTAATGATGTCGAAGCTCGGGATCGTCTCCGACAAATGCGACAGCAGCATCAGGTCCTTGGCCTCCCACGGGCGGTCGTGCAGCGCCGTCCAGTATGTACGGTGCAGCATGGCGCGGGCGCGCTGGATGCCCTCGCTGTGCGCAAAGAGGTAGTTACTGAGTGCCTTGACCAGGGCCTCGGCGTCGGACGCGAGGGCGCGCGGCGTGACGTCGCTATCGAGACCTTCAGGCAGCTCCGCCCACGCGTTGGTCTCCAGCACGGATCCCAGACGCCCCTGCCGGAAGTGCAGGTGCTCGAGGCGGCGGAGAATGAGGGAGTTGAGCCGCTCGGCCTGGCCCTCGAAGCCGGGCTGCTTGCGGACACGCTCCTGGTAGATCTGTGCACGCAGCAGGGCCGAGTAGAGAGCACCCTCGTCGACGAGACGCGCAACGTAGTCGGACGTGTGCGGGTCAATGGAGAGGAGCGAGCGGGTCAGCTCGTCGTCTAACCGCTCAGCCGCACCGACAATGCTGCCGGGGATAGGGAAAAGCGTGCCGGCAACCAGGGTGGGGTGCTTTTCGTCGTCCTCCCACTCTTCGGCGTTCTCGATAACGATGAACTGATCCTGGTTGGCGTAAAGAAGTTCAAGCAGCTTGACAAACTCCTTGTCCGCAAGCTTCCACTGCTCGACGGTCATGGCACCGCCGGAGCTGGTAGAGGTATCGAAGCGGACGCTGATAAGAGACAGAAGAACCCGGATGCGCTGGTAGTCGGTGGCCGCCACGTCGAGGAGCCGCTCCATAACGCGGATCTGCTCGTTGCGGTCAGTACCCTTGCGGCCACGGGACTCGGCGATGCTACGCAGGTGCTTGAGGATGGATTCGGGAGTATAGATGAGCGTCTTTCCGCCGGGGCCAACAACTTCGAAGCCGGCATCGTCGGCATCGATGATGGCATCACCAAGCAACAGGTTGACCTTGGTCTTCTTGGTGGGGACTGGGATCTCGATCACAGCTTCCTCCTTCAGGAAAGCCTCAGAGTCCTTGCGGTACGCCTCAACGTCCTTGCTGTACTGCTCATCCTTGGTGAGCTTGCGGATCTTTTGCCGCACGGCGTTGAGCGACTTTGAGTTGAGAGCGTTCATTTTCTGCTCCGTCAGCTACTGTAATTATAAGGGCCACGGGAAACGTACCTTCGGGGTGACCTTCTGCTTCTCATATGCCTCAGTGACGGCAGCCTCGAGGTCGACGAGGGTCTTGATGAACAGCTTCGGCGTCCGGCCATCGAGCTGCTTCGCAATGTTCGGCACCCTGTCCTGTTAGCATGGCCAGCACACTGAAGACAGCCGGGAATACACACAGCTTAACAAGCTTGTCGAACTCAGTCGAGCCCTGAATGAAGTCGCCAATCTTGATAGCATTCTCCGTCAACCGGATCAAGCCCTCCAACTCCTCAATCCGCTTGTCCTTCGCCGACCGAATGACGACCGCCTTCTCTTCATCGGATTCATCTTCATCCGCCTTGGCCGCAGTGCTCTGCCATAATTAGCCCAAGCCCAATCACCCCCACTAAACACCCCGCAAACCCACCTTCAAGAAGCGATTTATGCCAGTCGCCCCCTCCTCATCACTGCTATCCTCATCGGAATCCTCCTCAACCTCAGACTCCTCCTCCGAGCTCTCCTCCTCCTCAGAAGGCTCCTCGCCCTCAACGCTGTAGAGAGACTCCTCGCTGTCACTGCTGGACTCGTCGGAGTCACCGCCACGGGCGAAAAACCGCGAACTCATGGTGGGCGGGCGTGTGTGTTTTTGGCAATGCGCGCTCGCTGGGTTCAAGGTTGAGGGCGTGTGTAGGTGGGTGTTGTTGTGCTGCAGGAAGTACACAGTATTTCGTGGGGCTCGTTGGGTGAAACGAAGTTTGCAAGTCTTGGGTGTGGCCTGTGGCGGAGGGGAAGCGAGGTGGGGTACGCCACAGGCACAGAGCCACAGAATTCACTTCTTGGCATCAACCGCCGTGGAGTTACGTCACGTGTATTGCACTCACAGCAAACCACCATTCTACCGAATTCACATGAGACGACAGCAAAAGCGCAAGGGCAAGCTCATTGCTATCCTATCGCAATATCGGACTGCACGGCTACACCCCTACTCGCATCTGACATCGACCCGGCCATCACCTCATCCAGAATCAACATCGTATCCCGTTCGTTTGCAAAGACATAGCAGGAGATATAATGAAGAAGGAAAAAACACTTCCTAACAATCCCGGCTGCCAGCCTCCCACCACCCTGTGCCCAGAATCCCTTTCATACACACACCACAGGTCGTTGAATGCATGTCCATCACAGCCAGCCGTGAGCTGGCCTACCATCATGCAAACACTGTGCCTCCGCAGGGGGGACCACCCTATCCTATGTCCGACAGCCCGCCATGCAAGGAAAATGCTCCCTCCAGCCTGTCGACTTCTCGCGAGCGGTTTCAGCCTCAGGGTCTACACCCGCCCTCAGCTCCAGCGCAATCTGCTTTTGAAAGGGGGGTATACGTTGAAAGGCTCCATCGCCCGCGACAGCTCCGCCCACGGACAGGATATGGGAAGTAAAAATGCCAGTTGCAAACGAAATCCTCACTGCCAGTGGTTCGCGCTCATGTACGCCTCGTCTTGCGTTCGGTCTTCGAGTGTACGAATGAAGTCTCTGTTGCTCCGCTGCCCATTCTGCCCAGTGCGACTGCTCCGCCGTCTTGAGTTGGCCGAGTCGGGCGCACCATCTGGAGGCGGTGGGTAGTAAGCAGGGCTAGGCTGGAGGCGGATCGGAGCGTTAGGGTCGAGGTGGCCCATGACGCGCTGCAGCGCAGCCGGAATGCCGCTCTGGTGCTGCTCAAGCGTCGATGCACGCTGCCGACCGGCTCGCGTCGTCGCCTGCGCGTACAGATTTTGCTGCTGAGTCGGGAAGCGTTGGGCCTGGGCCTGCGGAAGCATAGCCAGCGGCGGATTGTAATTCTGTTGTGGTTGCTGGTACGGCGGAGGCGCAGTTTGATGTCCACCAGGACTGTACATGTTGTACGCAGATGCTGTGTAAGGAGATTGCGCAGTAGGGCTCTGTGCGTACTGGCCCGCCTGCATTGTGGCGTACGCGGCTGCCTGGGCTGCCTGGGCGGCCTGGGCTGCCTGCTGCTGTTGCTGCTGCTGACGTTGCTTGCTCAAGGCCTCCGCGCGCTGCTGCTCCTGGACGCCTGGCGCTGGGGACTTGCTAGATCCCGAGCGCAGAGTCATCGGCGGCACAAATGGCCCTGTGAACTTTTGCTGCGTGATGAATGGATGCAGCTTAGCCTGGTTTGGTGTCCAGCGCTCAAGAGGGTTGAGATTGAGCAGGCCCTGAGCGAAGTCGATGAATGCCGTACGGTTGGCCATTTCTACATCATTAGCGCAGCTTCTCTCGATCAGAGTTAGACGTACCTCGCTCGACCTCGTTCGGCTTCATGTTCTTCCGCGGCATCGGGTAATTCTTGATGATCTCTGGCAGCGTCGTCGCGGTGAAGTACTTTTTGCTCGGCTGCTCCTTGGTGCCGTGCTCGCGGGAGTACTGCTCCATGCTCTTGAGCCGGTATGTCCGCCGACCATACTCATCGTGAGTCTTCTCAAAGAATTCGCCCGACTGCTTGCCCATCTCGAGCATCCAAGTTGGCGGCAGCCCCAGCATCTCCGTTATCCGGGCCACTTGGTTGTACTCTGATGAGCCAGGGAACAAGGGTAAGCCCAGGAACAGCTCGACAACAATGCAGCCCAGGGACCACATATCAATGGCAGCCGAGTACCTGTACGTGTAAGCGTGGTGTGACTATGCTTTGCTGGGTCAAACGTACGGCAGTCCGAGCAAAACCTCTGGTGAGCGGTAGAAGCGCGACTGGATGTACGTGTAGACGGTTTGCCGCTCGTCACAAGCAGAGCCAAAATCAATGATCTTGATGATAGGGCTCTCGAGGCTGTCCGTATCGTTAGTAGGGTCCAAAAAGTACGAAATGTTACCCCACTTTTTGAGGAGAATATTCTCAGGCTTGAGATCGCAATGGATCAGCTTCGCTTTGCCGAGACAGGCCAGCCCTGTCAGCAACTGCTGTGCAAACACGCGTACGAGCGTGGTGCTCAATCCGCGGAACTGATTCTGCTTAATTAGCTCGTACAGGTTCACGCTCAGCAGCTCAAACACTAGGCACAAGTGCTGCCGGTGAATGAAGGTGTCCCGTAGGCGCAGCAGGTGATGGTCGTCATTCTTGTCCATTTGCTTGTTGAGCTTATATAGTTAGCGAGGATATAACGAAAGGGTAAATATAGCGTACCAAATCGAGCACGGACACCTCCATCATGCTCTGGTTGAAATACGCCGTCCGGTTCTTGACGACCTTGACGGCCACGACCTCCTGCGTCTTGAGATTTTGGCATTTGACAACTTGACCGAAAGTGCCCTGGCCAAGGACGTCGAGGATGAGGTAGCGATTCCTAGAGGCGTTAGTCGTTGCCGGCTTTCGGCACAAGTAACTTACTTGTGGCCCGACTCCTCCGAGCCCAATATGTCATTGACATATAGGATGTAGTCGCTATCCTCATTATCGTAGCCGTCATTTTTGACGCCCTTGCTCGGCTTAGTCAACACGCGCCGCGGATTGCGCGACGACTCGTATTTGAAGCCCGGGTTGCATATCCGGTAGGTAGCGGGAAGATGCGTGGTCAAGGCTGACAGCGGCTGGTACGGTTAGCACAGAAGCTCAAGGGACGTAACCACTCTTACGCTGATAAATCCACCCTCGGGGTTGGCGCGCCGAAACGGTGGCTGATCGTTTATGCGCGGCTCGAGGTCGCCCGTATTGAGGCACTTGGCAAACTTGGGCACCGGGCCGCGTCCCTGCTGCGGCGACTGGTTCTGCGGCATACGCGGCGACGACTTGGCCTCGCGCGGGTAGCTGGACGGCAGCTGAAGGGGTGCAGATTGCGCATGGAAGCTCGTCGACTGGAGGGGAGGGAGTTGAGGAGCATGGGGGCGGGCAGCTGGGAGAGATTAGTCAATTTAGCGAGCCAAGGGAGCTGAGATGACATACATGGAGGCGAGGAGTAGTAGCTCTGCGGTGCGGCGGCGTAGCTGTTCCGCGTTGGCGATGATCGGTTCTGCTGCTGGGACTGCGAAGTGTAGTTCGCGTACGCAGCATGCATAGAAGTTTGCGGCGCAGCAGTCGAGTATGGCGACGCGGGAGTCAGGTTCATGGGGGAGTAGCGGCGTGCAGCCGAAGACTCCTCCTGTGCCAGCTGGGCCGATGGCATGCGCTGGTGGGCGGAGCGAGCGGCTTGCTGCTTCTTAGTGTAAGCGTCGGCGTCCTCCATGGCGACGTCGCCGTCAATGTCCCCAAATCGAGCCTGCGAAGCCGAGGGCGAGGTCATGGACTGAGTGTTGGAGCGGATAACCGTCTGCTGCGGGTGCTGCTGCTGGTAAGGGGTTTCCTGCTTGATAGGCGCAGTCGCAGCGTGCTCGCGGAGGACGGGTTGGTGGGAGGGGATGGTTTGGGGAGCGTAGCGCGGTTGGAGCGGCGTCTCCGCATAGGAGCCCCACTGCTGGTCCATGGTGACGGGGTTTGACGGGGGGTGGAGGGGGAGGTTGGAGTGCTCTTAACAGAGACGAGGGGAAGAGAGGGGAAATGCGACAAGCGCAATAAAGACCCTCGAGTGATGGAGGAAGAGAATGCAAAAGGAAAGAATCAGGCGAGGGAGGTGGTGAGCATTCTCACTTGCGTGGTGGGGAACTCTTGGTGGTTTTGCTTGGGGGTTGCTTGGGAGCGAGTCGAGGTGACTGACGTTGAGGAAAACAGCCAAGTAAGGCCTGGGGGGGAGGGGTGGTGTGTGGTTGTGGAGGATCACGGGGGGGAGAGAGCGCGGCTAATCGCTGGGCTCCTCTCTTCGACGGACTGCTGCAGGATGAGGGAGTATTGGGAGCGCAGTTGGGCCGAAAGTGTGGGAGACAAATGACGCAACTTGGTGCTTGTCTGAAGATGATTTGGTTCGAGTAAAGAGCCGTTGGGGAGTATGGCGTGCCTTTGTGGCTAGGGAGTATACTTGTATAGCTCCTGGGAAAGGCAAGAGAAGGAAGGTAAGAAAGATATAGTGGAAGAGAGGGATTTGTTGTTACGCGTTGTGTGGTGAGAGGAAAGTCGAGATGATGCAGGAAGAGGAGGAGTGGAGTGGCGGTGGTGTTGTTTGTTGCAGCGTCGAAAAGGCACAGCGAGAGGATAAGCAGTGGAGAGATGGTGGAGCGGAGCTGAAAACGAGTCGCCGACAGGAACAAGACGGACCTCACGTTATAAGCGGTCCAAACGTACGGTACTTCACCTCTCATCCATCTTCACTTCCGCGCTGTCTTCACTTTTTCATCCCCTTTGATGTAGAACAGGATGAATAGGTTCGTGGTGGTCTGACAAACGGGGTCCTCCTCTACCGTAGCACTTCAAACGCCTTCTACGGTAGAGTACCAAGTTCACCGCAGTCTGCAAGCAGAGATCAGTGCCGTGAGAGAAACAACATCAACAAAGAGCGCCCTCAGCCGATGGCGTCGCGAGGGAGGAAGCTGGCGCGTCGAGTCCCATCGCGCCTTCGAGCGGTGACATTTCCTTCCTAACTGTCGACTCGAGATACAAAAGTCACCATCTACTCCACCAACAACCCACCAGTGAATTCTGCTTATGATCCTGCCTCATTCGCCTCTTCAAACCTCCATCATCAACAACACCGTCATTGTTGTTGCTGTCGTCTCCAACCCACCCCGGCCGATCCCCCACCTCCCCTCGCCGCCCTCTCTTTGTTTGGCCAGAAGCCCAACAACCCGACTCGACATGTACAACTCAGCGCCGCCCACGTTCCTCAATCTCCCCGGCCTTTCTGCCTTCAATGTGCTGGCCTGTCGCCGCCACTCGGCCTTGACGCCTCTTCCCATATCCCGGTCGGCTGGCAACCGAGCGAAGGAAGCAGCATGCATGTCTGTAACCGCGCGGGAACAGAGCCTCTCGTGGCATTGGCCCTCGAGAGCGTCTGCTGCAAGACTTCCTCAACAGCATGTTCCTCTGATACATGCCTCTGATATGTGCCGTTGATATGTCCTCCATTTACCGTTGACCCCTTGACTGCATATGTGCCCTTCGACACACGCCTATGAAATGCGTTTCATCTTACCATTAACTCCATACTCCATATCCCATCAATGCCCATCCCATGCCGTCAAGTACTGTAGCTACACCCTTCCCAACCTCTCCGCATTCGACTCCTCACACCCCGTATGAATCCTCGGATCGTAGTGCTCATAATCCTCATCCTCCGTATCACTCTCCTCATCCACAACAGACTGCGGCGCCGGCTTGCCCGGCTTGTCGGGCAGTCGCTTCTCCTCCGCCGCCGCCGCCGCCGCAACCGCCGCTGGGGGATTAACCGGGGCAAACGCGCTCTTAAACCCCGCCTTCTTGAACCCGGCTTTCGGGCCCGTCTTCTCGCTCTCCAGCTTCAGTGGTTTAATCGTAATGAGCCCGGACATCTCGTCCGCTTTGCGTTCGGCGCGGCGTGCACCCTTCGGGTCACGTTGCATCTGCTTAAGGTCCCGGAGGCGCTGGATCCGTTAGTGTGAGGTTGAGGAGTGTGGTATTGAGGGGGGGGGGGGGGGGGGGGGCGCACGCGTGTGTGTTGGTGGTCGTAGGATGCTTCATGTGCTTCGTACTCATTCATCCGACTGTAGCCCTTCTGGCAGAGCTCGCCTGGGCCGTTAGCACCGCCTCAAATTACTCCAAAGGCTCGACATACAAAAGAAAGCTTTCCGCGCCTCCTTCGCGCTCTCGGTCTGCGCGTCGTTAGAACCCACGTGTCCGCAAGATTAGAACTAGAGGGAAGCGCACCTTGGGAGCCGGATTCGTAAACCCGCGCTGGCGGCATTAGCAACCTCCCAAACAAACGACTTTCGTCCCTACCGGCGCCATCGTGTGACTGTAGATCCGCAAACAGTGTTGTTCGTGAATCGAGCGCCGCCCGTTCACCCGCTCCGATGACATAGGGTACCCCCCGCCGCCCCGCCGCCACGGGTCCAAAACCCCACGCCCGGACCAAGCCCGGGGACCGAGAACTCAACACCAAACTCGCATCTCCAACCCACACAATCCACGAACACGCAATGGACGACCCCGATCTCGAGCGCCTGGACTCGCGGTCTGCGGTCGAATTAACCGAAATCGACCCCGCGCCGCTGGACGACCCGGATGCGGACGCTGTAACCGAGGAGGGTGCTACGTCGCCGAAGTCGCCGTCTTCGTCTATCTTTGCTTCGACGAGCAGTACGCTGGGATTGAATCACGGGCCTGCATTCTACCGTACGCCCCAATCCCCCCAAATCCCCCCCCCCAATCTTCAAGCAACTCTAGCTAACCCCCCGCAGTCCTCCGCCTCCAACGCTACTCCTCCTACGCCTTCACCCTCTTCACAACCCTCCACATAGCCAACACTTCGCTCATCCCCCTCCTCACGCGCTCCCTCCCCGCCTCAGACCCATATCTCCTCCTCACCCGCCCCCTCTACCAATCCCCCCCCCTCGAACCCCTCCTCATAACCGCCCCCCTCGCCCTGCACATCGCCTCCGGCCTCGCCCTGCGCCTGTACCGCCGTCGCACCGCCCTCGCGCGCTACGGCGCACACTCGTACAAAGAACGCGCCGCGCTGCCCTGGCCTACGTTGAGTGGCACGTCCGCGCTGGGTTGGATGCTCGCGCCGCTGGTTGCGGGGCATGCGTTTGTGAATAGAGTGCTGCCGCTGTGGTATGAAGGCGGCAGCGCGAATGTGGGGCTCGAGTATGTGGCGCATGGATTTGCGCGACATCCCTGGGTTAGCGGTGTAGTCTACGGTGCGCTGGTGGGCGTGGGTGTGTGGCATGGGACGTGGGGGTGGGCGAAGTGGCTCGGGTTGAGTCCGGAGAAGATGGGGGGTGGGGAGTTGGGGAGACGGGAACGGGTTAGGAGACGGAGGATCATAAATAGCATTGCGGCAGCGGTTGCGGGGATCTGGATGTTGGGGGGTTTGGGGATTGTGGCGAGGGGCGGCGAGGCGAGTGGATGGCTTGGGAGGGAGTATGATGGGCTTTATAGCCGAATGCCGGTGTTTGGGGCGTGGTATTAGAGTAGACGCGGAGAATCTCGAAATCAACAAGTCACACACCACACGCCCATCAGGAACACGCTTCCTACCGCCTCCCGAGATCTATATCCAAAACCCTAACCATTCCCCCCTCCCCCCCCTTCTCCTCTACCTCAACCCCCATAAACGGCGCAACCCCCTCCCTCACAACCCCCTCCCAAACCTGCTGTATCAACCCCGTCATCTCCTCCCCAGACTGCTTAAAATCCGGGAAAGCATTAACCTCCAACAACCACACCTGCCCCTTCCCATCCACCATAAAGTCCACCCCAAAAACCTCAAACGCATTCGGCAGCGCCTGGAAATGCACGCTCGCCCCTCTAGCCGCGGCTTCGAAGACATCGCCCGTCAGGGCGCACACTTGCTCGAATACCTTCTCCTGCCAGTCCGGCCCTAAGGCTGGATGCGCCGGGAGGGTGGACAGTTCGGAGACAAGACCGGAGCCGAAGCATGTGTTTGTTAGGTGCGCGGCGAGATCGGGCCCCGAGGAGGGGCCGGAGGAGGTGTCGTCGATGCCCTCCCAAGGGGGCGTGTATGGTTTCGCAGCGAAGAGCGCGAGGACACGCCTATGTACGTAGACTTTCAGCGCGCCAACAGCGAGGACGTAGGCTCTGAGGTGAAATTTGTGAGGGTGGTCCGGCAGCAGCAAGGGCGGGTGGATGTACGGCTGGGTGAGGAAGTGGCGGAGGTGTGAGGTTACAATCCCATCCCCACCCCCCTCTGCCCCCTCCACGTCCTCGTCCTCCTCCTCCTCCTCCTCCTCATCTGAGGCCGGAGCATCCGCCTCCCACCCCTCAAAAATAGCCGCAAGTTCAGCCTCCGTACTGAAGAGTCGTATGCCCTGCCCGCGATCACTCATCCCCGGCTTCAAAATCCACCACTCCCGCTCGTGCGCCTCCTTGCCCTCATTCTTCTCAAACGCGGCGCGCAAGTCCCACGCTTCCACCAGGGCGTCGTCTAGGAACTCCGCATAGTCGAGCTCTATCTCTTCCGCGCGGGGTACGCCGGTTGCGAGGGGCGAGGAGGGGTGTTTAGCTACCCAGCTTGTGATCGTGGAGGCGAGGTAGTGCTTCCGGATTAGGGCTTTGCGGATTATGTAGGCGTTGATTAGGTGTGTGGTGGGTTGGGAGAGGGCTTGGGAGAAGGGGAGGGATTCGTAGGGGAGGATTGTGAGGAGTTTGGAGGGGGGGCCGGGGTAAGAGGTGAGGGAGGGGGTGAGGGTGTAGCTGCCTGTGGGGAGAGTGCGGAGGGCGCGTAGGATGAGGGGTTGGACGTAGGGGTCTTCGTAGTCGATGAGGGCGTAGAAGTGGGGTGGTGAGGGGGAGGTGGACATCGTGGAGACGGACAGAGAGAAGATGATGGGAGCGGATCTCTGCTGTTGAGGTCAGCGGATGTTCAGGATCATAACGCGCATATACCGGAAGTATTGGACTTACATGTGCCTCAAGATGTGGTTTGTCGCGAGTTGCGGACGCGAAAAGATGAAGCGATATCACATCCATGCTCGTCACGTGAGTATATCGGGTTTCTAGAACTAGCAGCCTGATGAGCCTCGAGTTAAGATGCCGCTCTCCTCAATAAAAAGGCAATATCCTCGTACGCCATGTACCGGAATATACATAGCGAGACCATGCACCTTGTACCAAACTCCAGTCTCCAAGTTCATGCTCAGTGTGTACACTGATACGCCTCTCCAAGGCTGGAACGGAGAAATATCAGATCCCCGAGGTCTCCAAAGCCTCCCACCGTATTACTCTCACCCAAGCCCCGTGCCATAACCAAATGATCCCTAGGCCTTCACCTTCTCTTCAACCTTCTTGTCCTTGGGCTTGAAAAACGAACTCATCGGCTTCATCCCCTTAGTGTTGACCTTCTTGAGCTGAGCAATCGCCCGACTCTCCGTCTTCACCTCCTTCTTCTTCTTCGCCGGGCCCTCCTCCGCATCTTCATCCAATGGCCGTTTCCGCTGAAGAAGGCTCTCAGTAAAACCAGCGCCCTGGTTGAAAACGGCCTTCTTCGCCGCCAGCTCAGCGAGATGCGTATCAAGCGGCGTCCAGTCAACAAGCGTCTTGACCGCAGCATCGAGCTTCGTCCGGTACGCAGGCGGAATATACGACCGGGTGATAAAATCCAGCGCGACACGCACCCGCATCAGATCGACCACCTCCTCCGGCGCCACAATCTTCGACGGCTTCACCTCCCCACCCTCCACCGCTTCATTCTCCTTCCCCTCCGCCTCCCCTCTCAGATTCGAACAAGGATCAAACAGTGGCCCCCTCACCAGCCCCTCCTCCATACTCGCCGGCAGCCCCCTCGCCGCCCTCCGCGCCTTCCCCAGCACCTCTGCCGCGACCTTGACTTCGTTGAGCCGGAAGAGTTTCTCCAGCCCGGGCACATCCTGCACATCGCACACGGCCTCCGCGCGCGCCGCTAGCTTATCCAAAGCATATGGATCGCGCACGTACGCCGCGAGCGACGCAGGCGCGTGGTCCAGGAACTGGTCAAGCGGGGCGAACTTCCCCGCCGGCGCCTCCGCAGCCGTCAGGAGGGGGATGAGGAGAAACAAGAAATCGAGCGGTGTTGCGAGTGTGATGTTCGCGGGTGTGAGAAGCGCGGATGGGCCTGGTGTGGCGGCGGCGGGTGTGAGGAGGAGGGTGCTGGGCTGGGAGGGCGTTCGCGCTTGGGTGAATTCGTAGAGACCGGTTGGGGAGGAGAGATAGCGTGTGGGCGTTGCGGTGAGCGGGTCGGGAAGGTTGAGGATCCGGCTTGTGGGGGGGAGGGTGGAGGGGAGGATGAGGGTGTGAGTTGGGCGGGAGGGTTTGGGGTTTGGTTTGGGTTCGGCTGGCTTCGTCTCGGGTTTTGGTGCCGCTTTGCTGGATTTTGAGGCGAGCTTCTTGTCTTTAGCCGTGGTAGGCTTCGCCTTGGAGCGTAGGGAGACCATGGTGGATAATTAATGCTGGTGGAAGGAACTGGTGCTGTAGTCGGTGCACGAAGTTCGCGATGTCCACTCCATTTCCAGCCCTAAACGCGCCGCGCCACAAATCACACGCAAACGCGAAACCCACGCGCCGCGTTTCAGCCAAACCACCGCACCAGCCACACCAGGAACCACCTCCTCCCTGTGGCTGACACCGCTTCCCTACTCGCAGTTCACATCTGCGAAGCGCAAGAAAACATCACCGAATGCTTCAACCATGTCCGCCTTCGGCCTATCCCCCAAGGCAAAGCGTCCGCTCCCCTTCCATTCACGCTGAATGAAAACTGACATCTGTAGTTCCTCCAAAAGAACCCCAATGGCCCCCGCGCTCCCCCCACGAAGCCCTCCTCGCCTCGCCCAGCGGGCGGAAGAAGTATCAAAGACGGAGGGAGGACGTCAGTCCCTCGCCCTCGCCGCGTAGACCCGCGCCGTCGCGCATGATGCCTGCGTCCGTGGACGGCACAGCCGACGATCCCGACGTGGACGAGGAGGAGGACGAAGAAACGCTCCAACTCCACCTCGCAGCCATTGAAGCACGGCTCAAGCTCAAAAGGCTCCAACAAGCAAAAGCCAAAAAAGCAGCCTCGACCGCAGACTCCGCACCGCAAGTACATCCCACACCAAACCCGCCCCGCCCTCCAGCTTTCACTCGCCCCCGCCCCCGCACCCCAGAGCCGGAAATACAAGTCCCCCTCTCGCCGACCCGCCGCCCGCCGAAGAGTCCCGCCCGCGTCCTTCTGGGCATAGACAAGGGCCTGCGCGCAAAAGATGTCTCGCTGAAGCGCCCCGCAGGGTCACGACCAACCGGCGTAGCACCCAGCACCGGCGTGATCTCCACCGCTCCTCGGAACCACCCTTGGGCCAAACCCGCTGTACCCACCGAGAAGCCGAAGTCCTTCTCCGAACGCATCGCCGAGCAGCGTGCCTCCGATGCTGCGCAAACGGCTAGAGCGGCTCGTGTGCAGAAGGCGCGGAGTACGGGGTTCGGCCTTGCGCGGCAAGCGGACGATCCGTTTACGGATAGTAGCCGTGCTGCGTCGGCGCAGAGTGAGTTGAGTGGGCGTGGGGGGAGGGCGAGGACGTTGGCTAGGACGGCGGGCGAGAGGCCCGGGAGTAGCTCGAGTGCGGCGAGTGCGGCGTCTATGCCGGCAAGCTCGGTTACATCGGCGTCTACGGCTACAGCCCCGACGTCTGTAGGCTCAGTCCCGGCGGCGCCAGCGGCTGCAGCTCCGGGTGCAGCGACAGACTCTTTTGACTCCTACTCCGGGCTGCACCTAAGCCGCCGAACAATCTCCCACACGGATCTCACGCGGCACGTCCACGAAAAGGAACTCTACACCCTCCCGCGCCTCCTCCACGAAGTCAAAGCACCGGATTACGACCCCCCGGACTGCGAAAATGACTACATAGTCCTCGGCATCATCGCCAGCAAATCCACCCCGCTAAACCACAAATCGGCCCCTAAAACCAGCTCCTCAGCCCCGGACCCGGACGAAGCAAAACCCAAATTCATGGTCCTGCGCCTCACGGATCTAAAATGGGAAATAGATCTCTTCCTCTTCGACACCGGCTTCACGCGCTTCTACAAACTCCAACCCGGCACCCTAATCGCCGTCTTAAATCCAGGCATCATGCCCCCCCGCGACCGCGACACCGGCGCGTTCAGCCTCAAACTCGCCTCCTGCGAAGACACAGTTCTGGAAATCGGCACCGCGCGCGATCTCGGACACTGCACGGCCCTGAAAAAGGATTCTCAGCCCTGCGGCGCTTGGATCGATGCCCGCAAGACGACGGTGTGCGAGTACCACATCGGCCTGCAGGTGGACAAGGCGCGCAAAGGGCGCCAGGCACTCAATAACTCGACCTCCTTCCCCCTCACCGGCCTCACCTACGACCGGAATAAAGGCGGCAGAGGTGGAGGCCGCGGCCGGGGCGGTTGGCGCGGCGGGGGAGGGTGGGAGGGGAAAGGGGAGTTGAAGCGCGAAGGCCGCCATTACGACTCCTTCCTCAACGAAGCGATGTACATCGCCCCCCGCGAGTATTCCCGCTCCAGCGCCAGCCTCCTCGATGGTGACGACACCGCCACCCTAGACGCCGACGCGCGCGCCGCACGCGCCGCGACACGGGCCCGTGAAGCGGCAAGAGAAGCCGAGCTCGCGGCTAGACTAGGCGGCGGTGCCTTCGGCGGGGGCGTAGGGGGTGATTATCTAGCCAGCCGGGCGGGGAGGATTAACGGTGGTGGGCCTACGGGGGGTGGAGGTGCGGGACGAGAGGGGAGGGAGGGGGGTGGCCCGGAACTCCCGCCGCCGAAGGACGCGGCGAGCTTGGGACTGCTGGGGAAGAAAGCCGTGGACGTGAGTCTTGCGCCTGCGGCTGGGAAGCGGAAGCGCGTGGTCACGGGCGGGACGGCGGAGCCGGTGGGGTGGGCCGGGGCGCGGTGGCGGAATCTGGCGCCGACTGGGAGGGCGGGGGCTGGTGCTGGGGCTGCGGGGGGTGTTGTGGGGACGATCCCGGATTTGTTCGCTGCGGCGGCGGCGGGTGGGAAGGTTGGAGGGGAGAAAGATGGGGAGAAGAACGCAAGTCCGCGGAAGAGGGCTAGGTTTATGCTTGCTGAGAAGGGGAT
The DNA here is from genome assembly GCA_010356995.1 of Trichodelitschia bisporula. Taxonomy (NCBI): domain Eukaryota; kingdom Fungi; phylum Ascomycota; class Dothideomycetes; order Phaeotrichales; family Phaeotrichaceae; genus Trichodelitschia; species Trichodelitschia bisporula. Next base: position 24,820 of record ML996700.1, read on the forward strand.
TAGGGAGCCTGGACGGGAGAGTCTAGGCGCTGGTGTAGTGATGGGGGATGATGATGATGATTTGGAGATTATTGGGCTTTGAAGCTGGGTTTCTGTGGGCGGTGGGAGTTGGTTGGCGTTCCGGATGGGATGGGGAGGTCATAGTTATATCCCCTTTTCTTGTTTGTATGGACTGGACTAAGGGATAAGGCTCGCTAGTCAACTAGTTCTGGGACTCAGTCGGGCACACGGCCCCTGACTCCACGGCTCCAGCTACCCGGCCATGGACAGCACATTGCCAACAAGCCTTCACCCTTCACAGCCTCGCCTTCCCAGCCCCTAATCGGCCCCAAAGCCCCCTCGTAAACGGCACATACCCATCCCCCAGCAGCACAAACACAGGATCATCCCCTGTCGCATCCGGATCGATGCCCTCCTTCCGCAGCCCAACCTTACTCTGCTTATGCGTGTTATTCATCGACGGCTCCGCAACGAAGCGCAGGAACACCGGCACCGCATAGCCAGGCAGATCCTTCCGCGCATGTCTGCCACTTATCAGCCGTACCCAAAGTCACCGCAAGGCAAACTCACCGCAACAGCGCCGCTAAATCGAAGCTCCCCAGACTCACGCCCTCAGCGAGCGTGATAGCCGCACACCCCGCCCGCCCATCATGCCCCGGCACCAACACGCCATACACATTCGCATCCAACACGCCCGGAAACGCCCCCAAGCAAGCACCTACTTCCGCGGTAGCTACATTCTCGCTCTTCCACCGGAACGTATCCCCCAGCCGATCCACGAACTGCCACCGCCCGTCGTCGTCCCGCCGCAATGCGTCCCCGCTGCGGTAGAACAGATCTCCCGCCTTAAAAACCGACCGCTCGAAGCGCTTCCCGCTTGCGGTGGCGTCGTTGTAGTACCCGAGAAAAGCGGCCGTGCTGGGGACTGCGACGAGGACTTCCCCGCCCACGGCGTAGGGCTGGCGCAGCGCGAACCCCGTGCCTGGGTCGCGGATCATGGCACCCGTGTCCGGGTCTACGGCTACCGGGACGTAGGTGTCCTTGAAGCGGTGCCGCAGGAGCGCGCCGTGGTGCGCAATGGCGTTGGCGAGAAAATCGCCCCGCGCGTGGTTTACGAACGTCAGCACGCCCTCCGTACTCCCGAACAACTCCGCAATCTCAGGTATGCCAAACCGCTCCCGGAACGGGATCCACACGTCGGGACGGAGGCCGTTGCCGTACATCACCCGGATTTTGTGTACCTTGTCCTCGGGCGAGAGGGGGAGGGTAAGCAGGTACCGGCACACTTCGCCGACGTACACGAAACCCGTGCTCTGCGACGCGCGGATTTCGGGCCAGAAGGTGCGGAGAGAGAAGCGCTTCCTTTAGGCTTTTGGTCAGTAGCCGAGACACAGGAAAGGGAGAGGCGGGGAGGAACCGGGGCGCATACCCAATAGCAACCGGCACGCCCATCAACACACTCGCCATAACCAGCGACCCCGCCGTCGCATGGCACATGGGCATACAGATATACCACTTATCCCCGCTCGGCACCGGCCTGAGCCCGAAATCCGCGAACTTCCCGTGAACGAACATGTACGTCCGGCTCACGGGCGTGCGCACCGCTTTCGGGAAGCCAGTTGTGCCCTGCCGGTATCAGCGCCGTCACATACGAGTAGTTGATGCCAGCCTACGCTCGTGTACCGCAACGCGAGCGTTGCGCTCCCGTCGCCCTTGTCCCGCCCTTCCCGCGCCAGGCCCTCGTCCGCAGGGAGTGAAGCGACGGCGTCGCGCACCGCGGCGGTGAGCAGCACGACGTCTAGCCCCGCCGCTATGTCGCTAGTAAACCGATCGGCTAGCTCTTCCTCGACGAGCACGACGCGCGCCTTTGCGACTTTCAAGCAATGCACCAGCGCCTCGCCCACCAGGTTGTAATTCACCATCGCGGGGTACGCACCAATAACCAACAACCCCAACCAAGCACATATAAACTCCGCACTGTTCATCAGAAAGAACCCCACCGCCTCATTCTCCTTCACTCCCCTGGCGCGGAACCACGCAGCCCATTGCAGCGCTGAGGACCGGACTTGCGCGCGGGTCCAGGTGCGTGCGGGTGTCCAGAGCATTTCGACATTGGGGTGAGTGGTGGTTAGGGTGGTGAGCGTGGTGAAGGGGGAGAGGGACCGGGAAGCGAGGGCGGACTCGAAGCGTGCTGTGTTCTGACGCGTGGTTATGATGGTTTTGAGGTCTTTTGCGATGTGGAACTTGGCGTTGAGATAGGCGCCGACGCCGGCGGTTAGGGCGGTGGTTGCGGCGAGGGCTGGGGGGGTTAGCCTTGGTGGGTTACTGTAAGTGGGGAGGGGGCATACGGAGGGCCATGATACTGGTGGTGGGTTCTGGTATGGGACTGTTGTGGAGCGCGTGGGTTGGCGCGATGAAGCTAAGGTACGAAGGTGTGGGGAGGACTAGAGAGAGTTGCCATGGTGTTTACGACCCCTCATGGCGCACCCGAGGTGATGTCCCCTGGTCGCCATGCAGAGGTTCCCCGCTCTCGTATGCGCACGCGGTCTCGGGGTGATGGTCGGTGCAGGGCCGGCTGGGGAGGGAGGAGTGTCCCGAAAGCGGCATCATGATGTATTATGCTACTTTTTCATCTCAATTGATTCAGCTAGAGCTCGTATATGCATCAAATAGTCTTCAATAGGCCCTTTGAGCGTCTTCAACTGTCCATCTCTAACCATCAAGCCCGCCGTTGAACCGTCCGGGTTCCCCGCAAAGCAGGGATGAAAGTGGGGTGACCTTCCCTATCGGGGCAGGGCGGGGCAGACGATCGGCCCGAGAGGCTGCATGCCCCAGGCATTCATCCAGCCTCGCCGAAACTACCCGTCACTTCTCAACTCAATTCTCCACGCTCCATCAGAAAACGGCAATTACCATTCCAAAGCCTACATAGCAGCGAGCACTTCGCCTCTCAACCCATTAAATCAATCCTAGAAACCTCATTGCCCGTTTTCCAAGCAATCCCACCTCGCTAAAGTACGCCCCACCCCCAACACCCAACACCACCCAAAAAATGCACCCCATCTACCGACCAGGCAAATACCCCGGCCCCGTCGGACTCCCCTGCGGCACAGGAAAATACCCCGGCTGTGGTTGTGCATACTGCCCCTGCCGCCCATAATCATACGGCGGCGCCCCTCCTTGCCCGCCATAGCCAGGACTCACCCCCGGCGCCCCGCCTCCCTGCCCGCCATACCCCGGACTCACCCCCGGCGGACTCGGCCCCGGCGGACTCTGTCCATACCCCCAAGTCGGCGGACTCGGTCCGGCTTGCATATGCTGCGGCGGGGGGCTCGCGCCGTGCGGACTCGGACTCCCGGTGTACGGCGGCTTGTCCAGGCTGGGACTCGCCTTGTGCACCGCGCCTGGTGGGGGCGACGCGTACCCGTATCCAGCGGCGGCGGGGAGTTCGGAGGGCGGGTAGGAATCGGGGAGTTGCACCGGGGCTTGGGGGGGCGGGTAGTATTGCGGGGCGTGCGGGGATTGCGGGCCGTGGTACATTTCGGCGTGCGGCGGGGGTGGGGTGGCGGCGGCGGCGCGCCGGGCGCGGCGCTTTTTCAGGCAGACGAGGAGGAGGGCGAGGAGAGCGAGGAGGAGGATGCCGCCTGCGGCGGCGCCGCCGGCGATGGCGCCTATGTGCTTTGGTTTAGTGGAGGGGGAGTGGGTGGCGGGGCCAGTGGAGGTGGGGATTGCGCGGGTGGGTGTGCGGGCGGAGGCGGGTTGATAGGTGCGCTGGAAATACGTCCCCAGATCGCGATAATCGTATCCCGCCTTGGGGGCGCGGAGCGTAGCGCCGCCGAGCGCGGTGCCGCCTATTTCGGCTGTGATTTCGCCGGGGACTTTGTAGCCCGTTTTATTCGGGGAGAAGAGGGCCCATTTCGCGTTATCTGAGTTTTGCTTTCCGAGGTCCATGTTGTGGAAGGCGAAGACGCCGGGGACGTCGCAGTCCGTGCTGTTGGGGAAGGTACCTCCCATGACGAGCATTTGCGCACCGTCGACGACGGTGCACGACAGGCTGTGGTGCGGGTAGCCCTGGCCTGGCTCGGTGGGGTACCATTTTATCCAGGTGAAGGAGGGGAGGGAGAGGATGTAGATGTCGTCGAAGCCGACGGTGTTGGGCGGCATGGACGCGCCGCCGTACAGGTAGATGTTGTAGCTGGACTGGTCCTGGGCCCAGGTGGCGCCGGCGCAGAAACGGCGGCGCATGTCCGGGACGTTTCCGGTTGCTGTTTGCGTGTACCACTTTGCGTTTGCGATGTCGTAGAGGAAGATTTGCTTTGCGCGGTTAGTGGGTGGGGTGGGGTTGGCAAGGGGGGCTTACGCTCATGGGCACGCCGGTCCATGTCCCGTTGTTGTACGCCTGCTGCACGCCGCCGAAATACACGAGCATGCCCCCGTCGCTGGCGGGGATGTACACCATCACGCCCTCGGCGCGGCCGATGGAGTCCGGCCCTGTGGTGTTGGTCCATGTATTCTTAAGCATGTTGTACGTGAGCAGGTTGGAGAGCGCAACCTGGGGCGGGCCGAAAGACGGAACGGTCGCGTTGTTCAGCCATCCGCCGTACCAGAAGGCCATGCCGGTTTGCTGCTGGACGGCGCCGGCACCGAAGGAGGCGCGTTGGATCCCGCTTTGCGTCACGTCGGGTGGGAGAGAGGCCCATTTGTCGTATATTGCGTCGTATTGCCACATGGTGAAGCCCTCCGGGCTACCTTGGAACTCGCCGCCATAGAGATAGAAGTACTTGTTGACAGTGTCGGGCCAGAGAATGCCGCCAGCGACGGAGGGCACGGAAGCCGGCTTCGTGAGGTTGTTGTATTCATTGGGCATGCCCTGATTATCGACATTGAGGTCAGCATAGAGGAGGTTCGTATCTGCGAGAGAAGTCAATTAAAAGCTCGTGTCAGCAACGCGATGAGCCATACTCGTGTAGTTGAGCGGGTTCTGAGGTATCGGGTTGTAGTTAATCAGCCCGCCATCGATATATAGCCTAAGCGGGAGATCAGCATCTGACGCACGCCATTGCGGAGCCGCGCTCACTTGTGATCGACAAGCGCCGTCTGATGTCCAAACCGGCGACAAAAGTCCTTCAACGGGTCCTTCTGCTGGACCGAGAGGCCCACAAGCGCAGCAACGACGCTCAGCCGCAGCAGCACGGCGGTCACCATGGCGGCAGCTCTGCCGTTGTGAAAAGGCGACAACTATCACAACAAATCTCGATATGAATCAGAAATACGACGATCTGAAGCTCAAAAATCGTCAAGCTAGATCCAGGACACGGGAACGGAAGGTTGATGATGTGGAGACGGAGCTGCCAGCGGAGGGATGGGCTGGAGAGGTCCTGGTTCATTGCCAGTGGTAACGCAGCGCCGCACCCATTGTCCCACGCTGCAGGCGGGTGCCCTGCTGGGCGAGCCTTGGGGAGAGGTGCCGGTCTGTATGGCGGACAAAGCAAATAGCGCCCGTCGCCTGCGATTGCGCCAACAACGACAGGCTAGGAAATATTTGGCGGGCCGGAGCAGTGGTTCTCGACGATGTGGCGCTCAGGAGCAAATATGAGACGCTCATAGACGAGGAAGGCTGCACGCAGAGATTCAGATGCTGTGAATAGCTGCCTTCACAGCCTTTCGACGACCCTTCCGCACTCTCTGCAAAGGGCTGGCAGTTCAAGATTCCCTATCTCCCATCATCAAGGAGGATTTTCAGCTCATATCCATATCTCGACCGTCTAACGGCGATCGCCAACGCTCCCTCGGCGAGTAGCGGAGCAAACAACCAGATCAGGCCGGCAACAGCGAGAATGAAGACATTTTCACTGGCGTTGTGTGGAACATCCAGGCGGTGCAGGCGGTGCAGCATTCATGCACGTTCAGGCCTCAACCAGCCAATGATTGGGCGGAGGCGAAGTTCAGCGCCTTCAGCTGTGGCTTGGTATGATTGACTAAGGGGCAGTGGGGGCTGTGGAGGCCGTACGGAGCAGTCCACTCGCACATCGTCGACGATACTGCGCCATTAGCATTCGCGATCGTTTATCTCGTTACTGAAGAACTTGGAAGATCGTGAGGTTGGAATGTCGCAAATGAGATGCCTAACCCGGTTCGAAGAAGCCGAATCGACATCAGCTCCGTCGATACCGTACAGTGACCAGTGCCCACGCCCTCAGCCCGACCAGCAAACCCGGAGGAATGCCTTCCCTCTCCCTCCCCCCTCGCGCCCCTCGTCCGAGGCCCGCTGCATGTACGCGACGTCACACAACCTCCTTGCACACCGAACCCGGCACCCGACGCGTTGTTCCCTCCGAACCCCCCGACGCAGCGTCACCGCAGCATGAAAGCAAACCCTAACCAAGCAAGCAAGAACGTATGCCTTCCGCTCTATTATCCTATCAGAGTCTATGCGGTTACGATAGCCAGACACTCTTCACCATTACCAGGGTATCCTTTTCACGCGCCGCCCGTGTCTCGCGCCGCGCCGCGCCGCCAGCCTAGCCCAGTGGGGAACATGCCCGACCCGGCCCGGACGGGACGTTTATGGCTCCCACGCGACTTCCGCTGCCCGCCGCTCTTCTCCCCGGAGCTGTTCCCGAGACGGCCCTTTTTGCCGCTTCGCGCGTTGCACCAATCGACGTGCACCGCTTCTTCACGCGCGGATCATGAGATCCCATCCCTTGTGCGCCACCCGCGCGCCAAACATCAGACACGTCCCCGCAATCGTCATCACCCCGCCGTAGATCCAGACATCCTTATAATCGCTCGCGGCGAGGATGGCGCCCGCAATCGGCGCCCCGATGAGCACGCCGATGGCCGTAGCCGAGAAGCACATGCCCATGCGCGTGCCGATGAGGCCGCGATTCGGGCTCAGATGAACAATGATGCTCGGCGGGAGGCTGACGAAGGTACCGGAGAAGAAGCCAAAGAGCACGGTGAAGGTAATCATGCCGCCGACATTGTGCACCGCCATCAGCGTCAGGATGAGCACGCCGGACATGAGCGCGCACGGCAGGATCATGTTCATCGGGCCGACGTGGTCGGCGAGCATGTTGGGCAGGATGCGGCCGAAGGTGGAGGCGGAGTTTAGGATGCTGAGCAGGTAGAAGGCGAGGTTTTCGTTGGTGATGTGCTTGGCGATGGCGTAGGACTGCATGTAGAAGAAGGGGGCGTAGATGCCGATGAAGCCGACGAAGGCGCCGAGGATGAAGAGCATGAAGGGGAGAGAGCGAAAGGCGGTCCAGTCTACCAGGGGCCGCTTGCTGGCGGGCAGTACGCGCACCTTCATGACGAGGTTGGGGACGAGCAGCGTTACTAGGACGATGAACCCGATGGTTCGGACTGACCAGCCGAAGCCGACCTGGTTGATTAAGCGGTAGAGGATGATCGGGTACAGAACACCGCCTAGGCTTGTTAGTGAAGAAATCGGAGGAAGCGATCCACATACCTAAACTACTCCCGGAGGCAGCAATGCCGGTCGCAAGAGCCAGATGGCTGGTGAAGTACGTCGACAAGATAGCCACGCCAGGCACAAACAGGCACGCAGACCCGATGCCGATGCAAAAGCCCTGCGCGAGCAGCACTTGCCAGTATTGGGTGCAGAGACTGAGCATCATATGGCCAAAGACGTTGAGGAATGTGCCGACAATCAGCAACTCGCGAAAATATCCGGCATCGTACACAGGCCCCGTAAGCGCACCGACGAACATCATCATGAAGGACTGGATGCTGCCGATCCAGCTGATATTGGAGGGGCTCGATGTGTGGAGGAGGCCGATCTGGTACGACGTCTGGTAGACGCCAAATGTATTTACGATTCCCCTGCAGAATGACCGTTAGCCTTGTGTTCTTTGCGACGTGATAATTGGCGGTCTACGGTCCGCAAACTGAGACCATCCGTTCTTCACCAAGAAGCGCGGCGCCAATTGGCCTAGCAAGGCTGACGTTGGTTTCAACGCCACGCTTAGATAATTGCGCCAGCGAAAGGAGGTACGTCGTGATCAGCGTCTGACGACGTATATGTACTCCGCACCCGTCCTCTCGTCCGCTTTCATGCGCAAGGGAAAGAGAAAGAGAAATCGACAACACTTACCAAGTATTGAAGAAGATGAAAAAGGCCCCGGCGACCTGGAGCCATGCCGTGAGGCCTCCATTCGGTACCGCCGCGACATCGCTGACGCTGTGCATCTTCTTCACTCCACCTCCATCCTGTTGTCCGACGCCTTGCTCTTCATCCCTCTCCTGCAGTGATTCTTGAACCGAGATGGCTACCTCCTCTTCCTCGCTCTCTCTCCCGTCCGTCTTCTCGCCCAAATCCAGCGCCTTGTCCTCCGACGGGTTTACCGAGTCGGACGCATTCGTCGGCGTCGACCTCTTCTCGTTGTCGAACTCAGACGCAGATGCAGGCATGGCAGCGGCGTGGCGTGGCGGATATAACGCGGCGGTAAGCGAAGTCAGGCTGGCGAATCCGGCTCGGGGGTCGCAAAAAAGGTGACGTCCAGGGCTGAATATCCTAGAACAAAACCCAATCGACGTCTAAACAACCAGATTGACAAAGGAATAAATATCTCGAAAAGTGAAGAACCGTGGAAAAGAAGTGGCGACAGAAAAGCCATAAGCACGCCGCATCCTCCAGACTATATACAAGTACTACCAAACCCGCCCGCAGAGACGATCCAGAAGCTAACGGTCTTCCTTCCCCTCCCTGACGTTCCCGTGCCCCCCTCGCGTTGACGAGGCGTGGCGTAGCGCGCTTGCACATCGCGGGCGCGGGCCCACCATCCAGCTGCCGCACTCCCGGTCGCGGACGAGCCGACGCCGCTGCCCACTCGCTGTTCCCAAAGCCGGTGTCCACATTCGAGTCACACGCTTGTGATTCCCTGAGAAGGCGGATGCTGACCAAACGATAGCATCGCCTCAACCCCCCGGTTTTCGATACCCTGCCAACCCAGCAAAAGGGCGTGCGAAACAGCCGCAAGTGTCGCTGGCTTACCCGGGTTTAGTGTGCGGAGGTAAGATGGCGCCGCCGACGCGCACCCGGATCTCGGCACGTGGAGTCGACGCCATCTCGATCTGGGATGTTTACCGCCGAAGGTGGTAATACGGATATCAATCCTCGCGTCAATCATATGCCGTCAGATCAGTAACCATATCGTCTTCACCGCACCTTTTCGTCGGCGCCGCATCCCCAGATCACGGCCCTAGGGACAATGAAAGGCCGTTCGGATAGTTAACCAGTATCAAACCCCCGGCCTCGGATCCGAACCTGACGCCAAGGATAAGAAACAGTGGCGCGGAATCGTGCCGCTTCCCGTCTGTGCGGGGTTCGGCGCGGGCCTTTTTGCGGGATGTTGTCAGGCTAGCCAACGAGATGGAGGTGGAGATGCGCAGTGAATGCTTGTTTGGTGATTTCGGGAGTCTGTCGTTAACGCCGATTCGTAACTTAAAAAAGCTTTGCCGAAGAATGTTTGTCTATCGCCCAAGTGGAGGAGGGCACGAGCTTCCCGATGGCCATCAAAAGCGGATGTCAACGAATCGCCGAAGGATGCCATCCTCCTAGATCGTAACAAGCTATTCGTGGCGCCAGAGCCGACCTCACGGAAATGCGCAGAAGTGCGCCAGAACTAGAATCTGAGACGCGTGCGCAATCCCATTGTCCAGGCTACGCATCCCACAAGAAGCATCCTACCAGATTCGGGATCGGATAGGTTGAAGTCTTGGAGCACAACATCGCCAGGACTTGGCCGATTCCGACGGATGAACCATCGATGGAAGGCGTAGCCGGGCCAGCATCATTAAACTTTGCACTCGCTAACACCGAGGTGTCGGCTTTACGTTGGGGGGCTGCTCGATGGCTGTAGCCTAGATATTCAACGAATGCAATCTGCAAAGCATATCAGCACCTCATCGCAGCAGCTCCACGTTCACGAAGTGTTTCAAGACGTCCCGATGAAGCAATCGGTCATAAGAATCGGCGTTTACACTGCTGCCCCTAGCAAGCCGCAAAAACGCCATCGATGCAAGTGCCAAGGCATGTCAGCGAATCATGCATGCCCCTTGCACCGTGATGGCAACCGGGTTCCAATGCATGGGAGAGGAGGATTGGAAATGCAGATTTGGAGATGGTTGTCCGTGTTCGTAAATCCGTTTAGTCGAGTGCGTGCGGTGCAGTATTGGAGACACAGCAAGGATAGCTCGGACGCTTCAGCTGTCCTTACAAATGACCTCATTGTCGGACGGCTTCCCTATGCGGTTCGCTAGCTTTTCTTGTAAAAGTCAGTGATGCCCCAGCCTTGTCCTTCGTTACAGATTCCTTACTCCCCGACTGGCCCCGCAGGATCACTGAACTGTAGTGATCCTCGATATACGGAGTGTGCCCCGCCCCAAAAATATGGAGGTGCAGGGTTGATAGAGTCTTCCTGGAGGAAGCGGCTCTATCAGAACTTCACTCAGGAGGAGCCATCATGGCAAGGCCCTCTCGAAGCAGGATCAAAACCACACCTGCATGTAGGTATGATGGTATATTACGAAAAACTTTTTAGATCCGGCCTTGAGCAGCCAAATCATGCGGTCGTCTCTATATGATGACCCGAAGCCCAATGAAGAATATCTCATCCATTGGAAGCCCAACCACGCATGTATACCCATCCTTCCTCTGAAGCATGTATTGGATTACTTGCGCCTTTTAAGCTGCCGCCGACGTTATCCTCATCAGCGGCATATGCTGTCCCTAACGCCTTACTGTCCGCCATCGCCATGCCAGATCACTATACCACCCAATGATAACAAAGCCCTACGCCAGTTTCCACCTTTTCCCCCAAATCCGAACACCGTATAAAGCCGAACTGACGTTCCTTAACGCCGAGTAGGCATCTTGACCACAGGGGCCACATCATCCGAGTTCCAAGCCGGGGCGCCTGGAAGAACCAAAGTCGAGGATTTGCCCTTCTTGTGCATCGCATTCGAAGGCGGGGATTCGCCTGGGTCAGATGACTTGCGGGAAGCCTTGCGGGCGGCCTTGGCGTACGCCTTGTGGGGCTTCCGACCCGTAGGCGACTTGTTGTACTTCTGACGAGACGTGGCAGAAGAAGCGTTGCTTGTCTTGCGATAATGTTCCTGTCTCTGTTCCGGAACAAATTCCTCGAACTTCGCAGGAATGGAGGACGGAGCCGGCTCACGAACGGGCTCCTGGAGTAGTCGAATGGACTCCTGCAGCTGCTCGCGGACAGTGGCCTCGAGCTGTCCAACAAGAGGGTCAGCCGTCTGCTGAGGAGTGCGGTGCTCAGAAGAAGGCACCTGGACTGGATGATGGCCAGGTCCATGGTAGTTCTCAGTTTTGTCAACTGCATTGAATGCATTTACCGGAGTCCCATGGAATGACCCCCGAGTCTGGCCGTGAGCAGGGCTCTGGAAGCCTTGAGACATGCCAGTACCTGGAGCCTGGAAACCGCCATGCGACATGTAGTCTGGAACGTCCATGGGGTATGGATTGGACTCTGGGCGGCTCGGAGGGGCATCGAATTGCTCCGACCAGAGTTGGCCATCCTGGGTCATCGAGTTGTGCTGCGCCTGTACGGGGTCCTCATGGGCGTTATGCGAGAAGAGACCCTGATCCTGAGCCCGGCGGATGACAAACTGCGACGGGTGCTCAGGCTTGAAGACGACGCGTTCCTTGAAAAAAATGATTTCCCATTTGACCGGATCGGCGAGGACAGCATCGCGGCACTGGTACATGGCGAGGGCTCGACGGTTCTCACGCTCAGTGATGATCTGGTCCATGAGCTGGGACAGGCCAGTGGTACCGAGACGATCTGCAAGAATGGCAGATTCGAAGAACACACCGAGAACGTCGAAGGGCAGCGAGAGCAGAATCGAAGACAAGATCGATGTGATAAAGCTCGGTTCACCGGTCTGAGCCTGACCAAAGTGGATGGAGCGAAGCAGATGGTTAGTCGCCCCAGAGCCACGCTGATCTCCAGTGACACCGGGCAGAATGGGGTTATCTTCAAGCTGAGGTGCACCAGTATCCAGAGTGAAAGTCGGAGGGAAGCCGTGCGCCATGAAGTCGAGAACCCGGATGAGCAAGTCCCCGGCCAGGTCTCCATGGAAAGCAGGACGATCATCGAAGGGATTCGGGGTACCGGGAGTCATCAGATGGCGCCGCGCAAGCTCAACCCATTCCGGGCTCACGCGATTCCGAAGACAGAAAGAGAGCGCAAACTCAATGGTGTCCCAGCGAACGAGCAACTTAGCACCCTCAAGTCCTTGCATAGCGATGGGCGGGACCTGAAGGAACATCCCAGCTGACATGTACTGAAGGCAGTCGGACATGCGCGAAAGGGCCTTTTGGGCGTACTCTGGCTCAGAATCTGCCTTAAAAGGGAGCAGTCCAAGCGTGAGCATCGGAGCACTCATCAAAGGCGCGCCGTACAAATGTTGAAGGGACTGCGCGACCGTGCGAGCTGGAAGAAACTTGCTGTTCTCGAGACGGATACTCAGAACCTTAAGCCCGTCCTTGTACTTGAGGGGTTCACGAGAGTGATCCACAATGGCCTGGAGCATGGTCGGGCTTCTAGCCAGGAATACCTGATGGAAAGGGAGGCTGCAGACCGGCGTGTCGGCGTCGCCTTCGTAGATCTCAACCCAGGTATCAGCGAACTGGCGGTTCCCAAGCTGGCTCATCAGGTAGTTCTTCAGATCGAGAGCAGCCTGAATCTCGTAGTACGCAGGGCCATGAGGAGCAGCCGGGGTATGGTGTCCGCCGAAGGTGGGCGAGGCCGCATGGACGTTGCCCGACTGGACAGGCCCATGGAATGTACCACCGTACGACGAATGGGAATTGGCTCTAGCCATATCTTCACCATTGGAAACAACCTGTTCCGGCAGAGGCGGCGCAGGAACATAGTGCTCAGGATTATGACCGGTATGGATGACAGGAGGAAATCCGGGGAGCACGAGACCCTGCGGGGCTGGATGAGGGAGACCCGGCGGCGGAAACCCCATAGCGTGTCCATATCCGCCATGATGAATGGGACTGTTATGATAGCTCTCTTCAGGGGTACTGTCATATGTACCGGCGAAAGCACCGAACGCCATGCCCGCAGGCACCGGACGCGGCTGGCGTAAGTGCTCGTAGTCTGGAGCACGCATCTCGACCGGGATCGCCACTGTGGAGTCGTCTTCGGGCGTCGAAGTGGCCGAGTTATCTTCGGGAATCTCATTGCCAGCAGTCGCGGGAGCGGGGGTATCAACTACTTCGGGAACATTAGCTTTTGCGAACAGAATTATATACCGGGGGGGGGGGGGGGGACATACCATGGGTAGTGGCTGTCTCCTGGTCTCCTTGGGGAGCAGCGCTGGGTGTGTTCTCGCGATGAATCGCCGAATTGACAGACTCTGGAGTAAGAGGTGCGTCCGTAGAGTTTGAGGAAGGGCCTTCGGCGCCGTTGGTCGCGTATGAAGCCTCCGAGTCATCATTCTTCTCCGGGGGCGTAGAAGGGCGGCGTTCGGTATGCTTCTCTTTGCCCTGACGTTTGGCCATAAAGGTGAGAGGAATAACTGGAATCACCCGCGCAGGTCGGCGCACGCCAGCCGTGTACAGTTCGGGGACGGGAGTGGCCATTTTCGACTGCGCAGCCATGGTGATGCTTTGAAGGAGAGTTTTGAAGAGAGGCGGGCGACTCCAAGATAGTTGCAACACTCTGGGGGGTGTCCGTTTGCGCAATTACCTTGGAGTCTGGGGAGAGTGCGTAAGGGAGAGTGGGAAGAGGCTCGCCGAAGGAAAGTTATCGGCGAACTATGGAGCGGGGGTGGTGAAAGCTCGTGGTGGAGGGGGAGGAAACAGAAAGTGATGAAGGAAAGTAGTGGAAGAGTGGACATCATTTGCTGCCTGGTCGACGCCTGACAGCCTGTTGGTGGGGAAGTGTGTCGAGGCATCAGCGCTGCCTGAAAAAACTCTCTTCCAACATCAACCCTCGACTTTTTTTCACCGAACCCCCCATTTCTCCCTCATTTGCTTCTTTCCGTGACTTTCCATATCTTCATGTACCTCCTTTTGTCTTGGCTCAATTCCTATTGTTTGTTGCCTGCAAAACTCCTTCATCTCCATGCTTCTTCTTGGCCGTGTCTGGCGTCGCGTCGCGTCCTGTTAGTTCTACCGTAGATGCTCACGCGAGACGACGATCGGCTCCATAGGCGTTGTCGCTTTCGGTTTTCCTATATTTCAACGGACTCGTCGGGCATGGTTTCTTTCTCTGGCCTGTTTAACCATCAATTTGGGAGTAAATCGAGTGGTGCACTGAAAATAACCGTTAGCACAGATGATGGCGATCGCGTCCCATGCTGGACCACTGGCGTAGTGCTGCGGTGACAATATTCAGGTCGTCGTCGCTCTTCTCCTTCGAGTCACCACACTGCTGTGCAAATTATGGGCTCAATGCTTTTTCGAGGGGATGATTTGTTCAGGCCTTGGTGAAACTGTGAAAAGACCTCTCCAAGCCACGCCATCAACATTCCAGATTCGAAAATGCCGTTGACGGATTGTTGTAGGTCCCGACACCCTATGGTACAAGGACGACTATTTACCCCGACAATCCCATCCGTCTGCAATCACACAAGTCAAACTTCAAAGCTCCGTCGAGGCTGAGCTTCCGTTCCAGGCCGAAGACAGGCTGATATCGCCCGATGACCCCGCTCCCGAATATCTGGACCCGAAGATGAAGCAGGCAGCAAGTACGAGTAGTACATATCCCAATTTAAGATCAGGCCGAAAGGAGTACAATTGTCGAGGCCTACGTGGGAAGTTCACACACTTCACGACGAGTACTTAAGCCTCGCCCGTCGCCTCTGGAAATATCATGGTTGATACGAATGCTTGATCGTCTCCGAGCTCTTGTCAATGATTTGAGAACGAGGCCAATAGCTTTTGGATTAATATAGATTTCCCAGCCTCAAAGACATCATGTTCTTGACAATGATGCTGTTATCTACGAAGGCGATAGTGTTTCCCAGGCTCAATCATGGCCATCCAGCTGCGACCAATGGCCATTACGCTTGGGATCATGGAAGAGGTGAAGTTGCATCCTAGCCCTTCGCTAACCGACCCCGCTTAGCCCAAAGGAGCACTTCTTTCCAGCCATTGGTCTGTCATGCGCATGTACCCTCTGGCATACCACAGCTCGTCGTTGCTCGGTCATAGAAGGCGATCCCGCCTTATCATCAAGTCATCCATGCAGGGAATCTGCCGGTACTTAATCGACTTCCCCGCAGCGTGCCGATCCCGCAACTTCATCGCTTAAAGATGTCCATTGACTTGGGATCAACAATGGGCTCTATCCATTACTGTCCGCCACTTTGGGTGCTGCCATGGGTGGTAATGGCAGTGGGCATGTGTGGGTGGCTATGGAGAGTATTCCGAGCGAACAAGGTGAGCACTCAAACCTGTACTCTGAAGTGGCATCGTCACGGACCCATGGCTACGGAATATCATATCAAGCAGTGGAGTCATCCAAATGCTGGCTGAACGGCTTGTCTTCATTCATATCATCTCTCGAACATTTTTTGGGCAGAGCTGTACATATCACTGACTCCATCCAGAGCGCCATCATCCCAGTGCCTCCAGAGAAGACCGACATCGACAAGCTCTACACCTCCATCCACCCCCTCACTCCCTTCACCTGGTCAGAAACACCCCCTCTCAAACTCCGCCCCTTCAAACCAACCTACCACCTAACCATGGCCCTGCAAAACACCTCCATCTCCTCCCTCCTCGTCATGGACTCCACCTACCTCACGCGGATCCAGCACCGCCGGGCCCTAGCCCGTACCCACGGTACCGAGATAATGGGCCACAACCCCGTCGCTCGCCCCGCAATCCACGAGCTCTACGCCTGGCTCTTTGGCGTGTATATCCCCCAGCGCTATCCCTCGATGTTCACCCTCTCCCCCTCCGGCTCCAGCACCACAAATCTCGTAACTGGCGAATCGATCCCGCTCTCCCCGCTCCCCTCCCCCGCCGCCTGTCTGGAGCTCATGAACGCGCACATCGACACCGAGTTCGCCATTCTGCTCCCCACCTCGTCACCCACGTCCCCCGTCTATGATTCCAAACCCCCAGCCGAACCAGAGCCCTACCACCTGCACTCCTTCCTCCTCGCTACGCCCAGCGGCTTCAACACCCCCCTCAAACTCTCCCTCCCCCTCGCATCCATCCACGCCCCCGTACCCGGCTACTCCACCCGTTTGCAGAAAAGCATGGACCGATTCTTCGCCACCCTGCCCTTCGGCAAGATAGTCCAGCGCGCAAACTGGTCCGTGCAAACCGACACCGACTTCTTCAAGCTCGCGGGGTCGCACATCGCGTCCGAGGAGCCCGGTATGGCGCCGGCAGGGTACGAGGCCAGTGAGGAGGAGGAGAGGGCGTGGGCGGAAGAGGCGGCAAGGGTGGATCCCGAGCGTTGTAGACTGAGGTGTGAGCGCCAGACGCTGCATCGGCTTCCGCAGACGGGCGCGCTGGTGTTTGCGATCAAGACGTATATGTACCCGCTGAGGGAGGTGCTGGATGAGGGGTTAGGCGGGGAGATGGCGGATGCGGTGGAAGGCTTGGGGAAGGGAAGTGTGCCGGGCATGAAAGTGTATAAGCGTGGTGTGGTATGGGGACCCAAGGTGTCCGAGTACTTGCGCAGTGGCGGTGGACAAGTCACGAGCGAGGCGAAGAGCGAGCCAGAAGCAACGAGCGGATGAGCCAGAGCTCAGTTTTAGGGATTAGGTCTAGGAGCCACAGCAGGCTCGGTCATAAGGTAAGTGAGAGTGTCAGACAAATCGAATTACAACGCTAAAACCGCAAAATAAACGCCGGGCCATGCATGAGAATCGCAAAAACACATTTAACACCATACCAGGGCAACATCCCCCTTACGCACGCGCCATCACGTTCGCACTCCGCGCATCCCGCGCGAAATGCACCTTCGGCAGGGCGCTCGTGCAATCGATCAACGCGCCCGCACCCGCCGTGTCAAGGAGCTGCATCCGCCCAAACGCACTCGTAAACGCCGCGTCCCACCCGAACTTGTCGCCGCTGAACTGCTTCATCACGGGCCCGACCTCGGCTTGAGCCGCGAGGTTGGAATCGGACACAAACGTAAACGGCGCGAGCTTCTTGATCGTCTGCACGAAGTAGGTCACGTCCCACACGCCAGGGGTGGTGTCTTGCGGGGCGCCGGCCTTGCTGGGGTCAGTCGTGAACTGGCGTGATGCGGTGTGGGCGCCGATGAGCGCGGCGAGATCTTGCGCGCTGAAGCCGCGCGCTTCGAAGTGCTGCAGGGATTCGTCGCCGCCGGCGTCGGCTGGGGGGAGTTGACCGTCGGGTGCCGCGATCCCGGAGTCTTTGCGCCCGACATAAGTCGTGGTGACGGGGCCGGAGGGGCAGGATACCACGGCGTGGGCTAGGGGGGTCAGCACGGGGCCGTTAGGCGGGCCGGGGGCCTAAGGGGGGGACTTACACCCAGCGAAGGCAATCATGTCAGCAACCGATACACCATACTTGTTGGCCAGGGCCTTGAGGGTGTTGACGGGGCCGATGAGGGCGGCGTTAGGAGGGCGGGCGAGCTCTTCGGGGAGGGACAGGGAGCCGTCGCACCCGCCTTGCGGGAAGCAGTCGTGGAAGACGGCGCGGATGGCGCCGCGGGCGAGGTCGGTGCATTGGCCGCCGGAGACGAAGAGCGTGGTCAACTCGTGGCTGATGGAGGACCAGACGGGGGGGCAGGAGCCCGATGGGGCGGTGGAGGTGCTGTTGTAGGCGTCGCGGCGGAGGAGGGAGCCGATGTCGAGGGAGAAGGCGGAGGTGGAGGCGGCGAGGAGGACGACGCTGGTGGTGAAATGCATGGTGCCGGTGGGGTGGGTTGGGTTGTATTAAGTGTGTGGGATGGAAGGATTGGAGATGCTTGAAGCGAAAGGCGTATGTGAAATGCAAAGACTTATAGGAAAATGGAATGGGAGTATGGTTTTCTGATGCTGATTTGTGCTGGATGAACGAGAAGGCCGTGACGGACAAGGCGGACCTTTATAACTTGCAATCAGAGGCCTCGAATGGGCGCTCCGTCGCGCACGAAGCCGTCGGTGTGTGCGTGCTAGCGGCGCCATTGGGAACTCCGCCTCCGATGGTACATAGGAAAAGCGCGTCTGACACGATAATGGTGTCGTGCCTAATTTGGAGTGGGTGGAGTGGGCCGCAGCAGCAAGAGGCCGTAGTGAAGGTGAGCTGTGTGCTGTGCAGGGGGCCTGATGGGTGATCCTATCCACCCGAGATCACCAGAATAAGCTTCCGGCGCAGCACAGCAGCATCGTACAGTATCCGCCATGGCCGGCCACTACAAAACGCCCTGTGAGGCGTTGAGCCGCACTTTTGGCATAATACGGCGCGGCTCATTGGTTCCAGGAGCTGCGTGGCAGGCTGTGCTGATCTTTGGGGTCGGTCTGGAATAGTCACTATGGCTGCTGCCCAGGCAAACAATAATGCAGGACAACAGGAAGACAGCTTATGGGGGTTTGTTGAGACACACAGGTACCTGGCGATCAGATCAGGGCATTGTGATGAGGATGTGATGATGATACTGGATACCGCGGGCATGGAAGCGGCATATCCGCTCGTGTCCGATACTTCCTACATACGGAGTACCGTAGCTACATGCGGTAGGTGTGCACAGCTAGCCATGTCGCTCGTGGTCATCGCATCCTGCGGTGTGTGGAGCAGACGTGGAGCGGACGTGGAGCGCTACGTTGCGTTCAGCAAGGCCAAGAGGCAAACGCTGGCTCTTTCAAGGCTGAGCTGAAGTGAGAAAGTGGAGGACGGTAAGTCGTCGGAATGCCGATAGCGAGCCGACGGCTGGGAAGCGGGAAGCGGAGAGAATGCAGCAAACCACGATGATCAGACGAGACAACACGACGATGCAAGAGAAATCCAAGACTTGGTCAGACGCGGGGCAATTATTGGGCTGAAGCAAAGCAAAGCATCGTTCGGCAGCGGAGAAAAGTGCCGCCATCACGCCAGCACGCTTACTCCCGTCCAAGCCACCCAAAAATAGCCTGCAGGCACAACTCCGCCCTTCCGCATCTCCACCACTCAGCATCCCCAGAACGAACCTTCTGCATCAGCGCCCAGCCTCCTCGGATCCCGCAAAGCCTCACATTCGCCGCATTCCAGCAGCCTACGGGTCTGCCACATTCCCGGGTCTCCGCGCTGCAGGCAGCACGACCTCAACACAGCACGACCTCACCACCGCCAACCGGCCCATCGTCCCCCGCAGAGCGCTCTCGACGATGAACAGCATCTAGACCCGCACCTACTGCACGTCGCCCCCTCGACCTCACTCCGCGCGCCAATTGGTAGCATCCGCCGGCCCGAACACCGGACCGGACCCCCCCCCCACCTCAGTCCTCAGCTTCGAAGCTCGCAGCCGCGCCTGCCAGCAGACTAGCGGCCGAGTCTCGCCTACGCCGGTGCACCGCTGGCTTCGTGTGGAGCGCGGCCAGTGGGGGACCACGAGCGTAATGCCCGGATTGGGGAGGGTGTGATTTGCTACTCTGTGTTGTCCTGGTGGGTCCGGGGCTGAGATGCCGGACGGCTCGGGTTCGGGCTTCACGACTCCAGCGTAGGTATGTACTGTGATTTTGGGACGGGCGTGCAGTGCGGTGAGCGTGCTCGCTAAGGGGATGCATGTTGTATAACCGTGCTCCACACGTGTCTGGTGGTAATGGGACGGTGTGCTACCGTGCCGCTAGCACGGGGACGTGAACCCTCAGGCAACGACCTTGAAGTCCCTTCGGGGCCGCCGGCAGGTGGAACAAAGCTTATATTATCACGCATCCGGCGCGGCGCTGGGTGCGGCAGCGACACCAAGATGCCTTCCTCCCGTTACCAGTGGAACTATGGTAGAGATAATCTCCGCCCGACGGGTGCTTGCCTGAGATGTGGTATCGCCGTCACCGTTACCCCATCTCATTGTGTAGCACGCGGGTTGCGAGTAGCGTGGGAGGCCTTTGCGTTCTATCGGGAATACCGTGTGGTCGGTGTTTCGGCGTGTCAGCGTTGTAGTTCTCAGCCTGCTGTGTGCTTTTTGGGGGGGGCTTAACTCATGATTACTGGCGGTTTGCCGCTAGGGAACTGAGGGTTTGGCCGAGGGAGTTGGTCATGGATATTGGATTGTTGCTAATCGATGGCGGACATTTCCGGTGCGTGCTGGACTTGAGGTGCGGCGCGCTGATCGTCTACAGGGCATGGGGGGATTCACGTTCCCGATGCTTCTTCACGTGTAGCGTGTGTTGAGTCTTGGGGGCGCTTTGAGCATCGTTCGCATGCCGTGGTGCTTCCCACAAGCAGCCGCCCGGGAGTATCAACGGAAATATCCGCCTCGAGGTGAATCCAACGGCCTCATCCTGACCATCCCAATAAAGATCAACTTGTTTCATCGCCAAAACAAGACTTATTCCCCCTACGGTGGCCTAAACGGGAGAAATTATACAAAACAGTTTCACTGCATTTCCAAGGCCCGAGGCTCCCTCAATCCATCCAAGGGGTCCTAGACGATCCTCATCTCCACGAAGTTCGAGTACTGCGGGACGTTTCAGAGTTCGGGAAAACAGAGACATCAGTATACGGCCCGCTAGGTCCCCGCAAAATAAACATTAGATCTTCACAGCGATAGCCCCATCTGTGCTAAGAGTAGACCAAGCTTTCGCGGGCCGCAGTACACAGCCTTGCACGTCAGCCTTGCGCCTCATCAGCCCTACCCATATCACCACACCCCCCCAAAACACCACGAAGACCGTACACACGGGCGTCTACCATAGTATTCACTATCCATCATAACTACATGTCCCACAATCCACAACCCACCAAGCGCCGCCATCAGCCGCACCTACCCCCAACGCCGCCCTCCCAGAACTCAGAACCCAATCAAGCAAAGTAAAAGCCCCTAGTTCTAGTGATCCGCCGCCCGCCCACTCCCCATCCTCTCAATATTACTCATCATCCTACTCTTCCCCACACCACCCCCGCGGGCCGGAGCCCCAATCCTGCTCCCCGACAACCCAAACCGCGGCCCCGGAAGTCCACTCGGGCGCGCCGTGCCGGCCCCGCCACTCGTGTTCATTCCGACACTCCGGCGGAAATCATCCACCGCCGCCACCGCCGGCGCCACGCTTGCAACGCTCTGCGGCGCACTCTGCTCCGCGGCCTTCATGTCGGCTTGAAGGGCCAGCATCTCATCCACCGCAGCGACAAGCTCGCCCTTCTCGACGCGCTCGCGCTCAAGCTCAGCCATCAGAACCGCAAACTCATTCCGCGCAGCGCGCAACTCCGTCTCCCGGCCCACGAGCTCAGCCTTCTGGCGCTCAATCAGCGCAGCCTGGTCCTCCGCCAGAAGACGCTGAGCCTCACGCTTCTCCCCACCAAGGACGGACATATCGGGAATGATATGCACGCCGCTCATCGTGGCATCGAGCTTCAGTTGCAGGTCCTCGTTTTTCTTTTCCAAGTCCTCGATCCGGGAGACTAGTTCGGACGTCTTTTCCCTGAACTTGGCTTCCAGGCCTTTGCGCAGACCGGCGACTTTGGCGCTATGTTTCTTTTTGTAGATGGAGTGCAGCTCGGTGGACAGGCTGTGGATCTTCTCGTCCATCTGCGCGCGCACTTGCTCTGCGCTGAAGAGCGACTCGCCATCAGCTACCGCGCCATCTGCGCGCAGTACAGGGGTGTGCATGACGCGAGACGCAGCCTCTGCGGCACGGGCTTCGGCATCGCGGGCACGATCCTCAGCCTCGTGTGCACGCGTCTCCGCGTCTTCAGCCCGCGCAACCAGCGCCTCGCGCTCGCGCTCCGAGTTCATGACCTCGGCGCGGACTTCCTTGAGAATAGCCTCGAACTCGCGGCCGCGGCGCGCCCACTCGTCGCGCTCGCGCTCGACGGCCTCACGCCGGGACTTCTCCTCGCGAGACAGCTCGACAGCCTCGCCGACACGGCGCTCAGCGTCGCTCACCGCTTTCTTAAGCGCCGCGACTTCGGCCTCCCGGCCCTGGAGCGTAGCCTTCAGACTCGAGATCTCAGACCCCAGACGCGACTTCAGGGACTCGAGTTCGCGGATTGTGATGCTAGGAATAGAGCGCGGGGTGGGGGCGGGCGGGAGTTCGAAGTCGAGTAGGTTGAGGAGGGCGCCCTTGCTGCCCGCTGGCGTGCTAGGTGGCTTTTGAGGGGAGCGCTGCGAGTTGAGGTATGAGAGTACGCCGTTGGATTTGGCGGGCGAGCGGGCTTTCATGGAGCGGGAGAGGGCTGAGACGGACTCGAATTGCTGGGTGAAGTCGAGGAGGAGGTTTGTTGTGTCGTTGTCTTCGCGGCGGGAGCGCTTGGAGGTGGGGGAGGGGGATCGGTGGGTTGGGAGACGGCGCTCTGTGCGGAGAGTTTGGGAGTGGTGGAGGCGTGGGGTCTGGATGGGTTAGTGATGGATGGGAAATAGGGCGAGGCGCGTACCTGGTCGAAGAGATTCTTCTTGGTGGCGCTCTGGCCCAGTTGCGCAAACTTGGTCATGTCTGCGTTCTGCACTTCCGAAAATGTGCTGAAGCAGGTGTCGTCAATGGTGTCGTCGACGTGGAGGTCGAGACCCGTGGAGTCGCCGATCTCGGTGTCCTCAGCGCGGCGCAGAACTGAGTGCTCGGGGTCGTAGTGGATCTCGGTCATGTCGAAGACGCTGTTGTCGACCTGTCCGGGACTATCAGCGGGTTTGGGTTGTGGGTCCGATGCATGTTTGAGAGGCGAATTGATGAGCGGAGTTGTTGGCCTAGCGAGGTTGGGCGTGGCATCGGCGAAGCTATGCGCCGTCTTGAAAGTAACCGTCTCCTCGTCTGTGTAACGATATGTGTCTTTGGGGCAGTCGTCCCCGGCTTCTTCGCATACACTCTTTTCCAGACTCTTGCTCGGCAATTCGTGCGTCACTTCGTATGTCTCCTCATGCGTCTCTTCGTATGTCTCTTCGTACGTCCCTTCGTACGTCTCTTCGTCTGCGGAACGATATGTATTGACGGGGTACTCATCCCCGTCCCCGTATACCCTCTGTTGCAGACTCTTGCTCGGCAATTCGTGCATCACTTCGTATGTCTCCTTACGCGTCTCTTCGTACGTCTCTTCGTACATCTCTTCATGCGTCTCTTCGCGCGTCTCTTCGTGCGTCACCCCGTTCTCAATGCTGTCGCCCATCTCGGTGTCAACCAAGCTCTCCTCGGGAGCTGGAGATGGCTTCGACTCGGCCGGAACCTCCTCGAAAACTGGAGAAGGCACCGACTCAACCGCCTTGTCTTTGTCCTTATTATCGACGGAA
This sequence comes from Trichodelitschia bisporula, assembly GCA_010356995.1. Taxonomy (NCBI): domain Eukaryota; kingdom Fungi; phylum Ascomycota; class Dothideomycetes; order Phaeotrichales; family Phaeotrichaceae; genus Trichodelitschia; species Trichodelitschia bisporula. The sequence continues at coordinate 48,207 of ML996700.1, forward strand.
ACTTCAGTGATAAAAGGCGAGCTGGGAAGCTCGTCCCAGGTAATTTCGTCTTCGTCGGGAGTACGCGCCACTTTGTCGCTCAGAGCCTTCTCGCTCAGGGCTTTTTCGCTCGAAACTTTCTTCGGCGTGAATTGCAAGAGATCGGGTTGACGCGCATTGAGCGAGTTCGAGGACAGCGGTAAAAGAGGACCGGGACTAGCCATGGCGAAAGATGTGGTGTCGTGATCAGTCGGTCTGGGGCTGCTGTGCTAGGATGCTGGAATAAATTTGTTGTTATGTTGTGGAGGTTGATGTAAACACGAGCACGGACCATGTAAACGTGGCGTCGCTACAGTAGGTTGTGGCCCTGCCAAGCCTTGCCGCTCGACCTCATCCTAGCGGCTTTGTCGTGGCAACGTCTGACATCAACTTCGCCATCCCGCGTTGAACGGTCTACTGCGTATGGACAATTTGGGTGCGAGCACGGTTATGGCACGATTTAGTTCCCATCTCAGTTACTCCTGTCCGTCCTTTTCCATATGCATCACTGCCCACCCATCCCATGTACTCCTGTCTGAATCAATTTATCCATATTCCACCCATCTCAAGTACTCCGTCTAAATCTATCAATATACCAGTCACTGCCCGCCCATCTGCGCCTTCTGTCTATTCCTTCTTCTCTCCCTCACCCAGGTCGCGTGACCCCCAAACAGTCTATACAAAGTCAGTGTCATTGCTCGTACCGGAAGGGAAGGTGGCTGTTACTTACAGTGCTGAGAGTGAGAAGAGCATATATGTTGATGAACCCATGGATCCACCCGAAGAGGATGGCCGCCGGCACGTAGATCAGGTCCTGCGGGTAGCAGCTGAAGTGCGGGATGAGCTTAACTAGCTTCGTGAAAAGCAGCCAGATCCCGAACATCGCCATCACTAACGTCTTGTCGACATCCTGTCCAACTTCGTGGTAGAGCAGGCATGCCAGGACAACCTCAACAACGACAGACGGGATTATCCAGAGGAGGGTATATACCGCGTATACCGACCACGGGTGAGAACTACCACGAATTAGCACACTCCATCCACAAATGGGAATTCACTTACCGGTACCAAAATGACTGCTTCATCGCGCGGAAGCTAGTAAGCCGATGCCCACGAGCCCATCTCAGACACTGGTCCAGGTACTTGGACGTCTCTTCCAACGGCGTATGGATCATGGCCTCCTCAGCGAACTGGAGGCGGATCTTCCAGCCCTTCGAGTAGGCGTAGCGCGTCAGCCACGAGTCGTCATCGGCATGGAGAGGATCTCCGCCCCATGTGTCGAACAGGAAGTCATTGCGCATCTTCTTGTCGCGCAGGATATGCGTCCGGTACGAGGATGTCCGACCCGACAGTGCAGAGAATACGCTCCCGTCGATGGCGTTCAACGAACCGGTATGGTAGTTGCGCCGCTCGATATACGACACGCCCAGGAAGTGCCAGAGGTTGGGCTTCTCCACGCGCCGAATGCGCTGCTTCGTACCAGCGGCGCCGACCGCTGGGTCCTCGAAGGCGGCCAGAAGGTACTGCAAGAAGGTCTTGGGCCAGACGACATCGTCATCTGCGAAGACAGTGATGTCCGTGAAGACGGTATCAAGCCCCTTCATTATCTGGCTGCGCTTGTTGAGCTTCATGACGCCCAAGACCTGGACTTTCTCGGTGTCGATGCCCCGGACAGGGCACATGTCCTTGACGGTCTGCAGCTTCTCCGTCGAAGTTACGAGAACCAACTTGCTCGGATTGTTGGCCAAGATGGACTGCATGCAGGCCGCCAATGCGTCAATGTCGCTCGCCGTGGTGGGCAGGACGACCGTGACGTCTTTTGCCGAGACCGTCGGCCTGTTCGGGACCGGAATCGGCTTTATAAAGAAGGCGTATGTAACGCCGTGGACAATTACCCGGAGGTAACGAAGTGCACTGCAATTGTCAGCTTTACCATTCGGCATCTGTCACGGCTACTTACACCAGGCCTATAAGCCCGGCCATATACGGGTTCATGTCTGCGACATTCATTGCCATGGACACGGTGGATTAAACGAATGCGGAGTCCATTGTATTCGTTGAAGAGATCGTTTCTTCTGCTGGAAAGATCGTGTTTGCTGTTGAAGACACTGTGTGTGCTGTTAAAGAGACTGCGTGTACTGCTGAAGAGATTGTGTGTTCTTCTGGAGAGCCAGTTGCTGTGGAAGAAAAGAATCATGATGCTGTACTGAGGATATATATCGATGGCGAGCGACATTGTGAATACGGTTCTGTGAACTCAGCAGCTTGACAAAGGGTTATGTTGTGGTGAATGGCAGCAAGAATGGTATTCGCCATTGAACCTGCCGTTCCTGGCGGATCATTGTTAACCTACAGTTCGGCGGTCCATTCATTCTGAACTCACGGTGACTATCAACTGAACGAGCATGTCCGTGGCCATTGGTCTTTGTACAAACATCTTTGGACTCCGAGCCTTAAGGAACCTTCCAACATGATGCCTTTTCCTCCTCTCGGTGGATGTATACGTTGCTCTGGATGCGGCTCCACAACATGGATATGTATAAGCAAGAAGCGGAGGAGTCTATTGCAAAGTACTTGATCTTTCAAGGGGATGGCTTGCTAAAATGTATAGGGGAGAAGGTCGACGACTAAGTTTTCAGCCGCGCGTGTGACTCCGCTCATTGCTCCAATTCCGAGGCTGGGAATCACACGATCCTTCGCCGTTTACAAGTTCCATCTCTTTGCGCCACCGACCGTTTTATCGTCGTTTTAACGTCGTTTGCACCCCAGAATTCTTTGACAGCGTTTTCATCGGCACAAGGACATTGTACCTCGTCGCAACTCGGTTTGTCTTTGTGCGGAGGATCCTCGGACTGACTGAAAGGTACCCGGAGTGACAAAGCGGGCTGTCAACATGAGTGTTGTGAGGAAGTCATTCAATACTTTTTCGAAAGGAACCATTGTTGTGATTCCACTGGCTTGTTCTTATCTAAGTGACATAAAAGCGGTGCTCTGGCGATGCTCCATCTCCCAACTCGTGTGAGGTTCTCAGCCTTGTCAGCCTTGCGATTTTTTCGACTGCATCAAAGGTAAGTACAGCATCCAGCATGAAGCTAACTTTCCAGCATAACGTCTAGGGCATTTCAAGTTCATTTTCAAGTGCAATCTTATGATTGGTAGGTATTTGATTGCATCTGCGACATCGAGAAGTGGTGTTCCCCCAATTGGGATTTGCTGACTACAGGACATGGATTGCATCCGCAAAGCTCAAATCCCACCACATCTTAACATGAGCCGGTAAGCCTCACATGCGTATCTCAATCTCTCATCACACATTGTCGATCGCCACATAGAGATAGAGCTACGGAAGCGCTGAGGACGCGAGGTCTTGGCACTGATTTGTGCGTTGCGCGCTCACGTGATCATGTCATCCTCTTCAAACTCAGAGATCGCACATCTCCCTCTCTCTTCATCATCAATTTACTCAATTCATGTTCAGCTTTCTCCCATGCCAGTGACAATATCAAACTTCCATTAACACTCCTCCCTCATCCCCTCGGCGAAGCGGAACGGCCCGGCCAAACAATCCCCCCGCACCCGATTACCGACTGACGTAGCACCCGCACCCCGCACTGCGGGGCACGCGCCAACAAGACGCAAGCTGCAGCAAACCTCCAACCTTAATTTCATCCCCCACGCGCCACATCCGCCGCCGCCAGCAACCATGCACGTTCCCACCGTCACCTCCCTCGACGAGATCTACCCGGCCGACGCGCTGCTCGCGCAAGCCCCGCGCTGGGATGGGCTACTGGAGTCCTTCAAAGCGGCCTTCGATGGCCGCAAGCCTGACTTCGTGGCCCGGAGTCCGGGGCGCGTGAACTTGATTGGCGAGGTAAGGGGAGGGAGGTCCTGTTGGGTTGGATACGGGCTGATGAGCGGCTAGCATATCGACTACTCTCAGTACGAAGTCCTCCCCATGGCCGTGACCGTGGACGTGCTCCTCGCCGTTGCCGCGCGGCCGGACGTTCCACAACAAGCGCGGATCGCGAACGTGGAAGAGGCGAAGTTCCCGCGGCGCGAGTTCGGGTTTGAGAAGGGCATTGAGATTGATAGCGAGACGCTGGAGTGGAGTAATTACTTCAAGTGCGGGCTGCGCGTGGCGACGGAATTGCTGCGCCGCAAGCGCGGGCCGGAGTTCGTGCCTGTGGGACTGGATGTCCTGGTGGACGGGTCCGTGCCGAGTGGAGGTGGGTTGTCGAGCAGTGCGGCGTTTGTGTGCGCCAGTGCGCTGGCGGCGATGAGGGCGAATGGGGAGCGGGAGGTGGATAAGAAGGAGTTGGTGGAGCTGGCGATTGTGTCGGAGCGTGCGGTTGGGGTGCAGTCTGGCGGGTAGGTGGCCGCCCCTCTAGTTCTAAACTCCCTCTGCTAACGAGGCACGCAGGATGGATCAGTCAGCTTCCGTGTTCGGCGAGCGTGGCAGCGCGCTGTACGTCTCCTTCAAGCCGACCTTGCAGGCCACACCGGTGCACTTCCCGTCTACAGACCCCGAGCTCGTCTTCGTGGTCGCGCAGTCCTTCGTCGCGGCCGACAAGCACACCTCCGCCCCCGTGCACTACAACCTGCGCGTCGTGGAATGCGCGCTCGCCGCCGCGTTTCTCGCCAAAATCTTCCGCGTCGGCGACCTACCTTCTGACTCCACGCCGCTCGGGCTCAGCCTGCGCGGCTTCCACGACGCGTACTTTGAGAAGCATGAGGGTGTGAAGGATAATACGACCACACCGCGGCCGCAGTTCCAGGCGCAGCTCGATGTGCTGCTGAGTCTGGTTGATGACTATTTGACGCAGGAGGAGGGGTATACGCGGGAGCAGATCGCGGGAGTGCTGGGTATGAGTGGGGAAGAACTCACCCAGTGCTTTTTCACCAAGTTCCCCGTCCGCGCGGAGCGGTTCATGCTCCGCCAGCGCGCGCAGCACGTCTTTGCGGAAGCAGCCCGCGTGCTCAAGTTCCGGGATCTGCTGGAGGGGTCCCCGGCGGAGGGAGAGGGCGGCGGCGAGGCGCTGCTTAAGAAGCTGGGGGAGTTGATGAATGAGACGCAGGAGAGTTGTTGCGTGTTGTATGAGTGTAGTTGTGCGGAGCTGGATGAGTTGTGTAAATTGGCGCGCGGGGCGGGGGCTTATGGGAGTCGGTTAACCGGGGCCGGGTGGGGCGGGTGTAGTGTACATCTTGTGCCGAAGGACAAGGTAGAGAAGGTGAGGGAGGTGTGGGTTGAGAGGTACTATCGGAGGAAGTGGCCGGATATCACGGAGGAGAGGTTGAGGGAGGCGATTGTCGTTAGTAAGCCGGGGAGTGGGAGTTGTGTGTATGAGGTTGAGAAGTAGGGATAAGGTCGATGTGCACCACCTAGTACTACAGCATTAACTAACTAGCATATCTAATTGAGCGGGATGCCGCTTAGGCGTCCGGTTTCTGTATGTGGCGTCGACGGGCGTTTCCGATCAGACAAGGCGTAAGGCTGAAACATCAGATATCGCCAGAAGTGACGACAACGAAGTTTAGCCCTGCTTCTTGTGGAGGAACACGTCCATCTGGGTCAAATCTCTGTACTATCTTGCTGCATACAGACCGTACAGATGTACCCCACCATCACAGGCCATAGGCAATTCCTGCTAATTCCTCAGCTCAACCCCCTCCCCCGCCCCCTCGTCCCCCTCCCAATCCCAGTCCCACCACCAAGCCCGGACGCCGGCCTCCCAGTCCCCCTCGCCGCCCCCCTAGCTACCCCCCGTCCCCCCTGCCCTCCAACACCAACATACCCCGCCCCCGCACCACCCACACTCCCCCCCCTCGACCCCCGCCCCTTCCCCCTTCCCCTACTCCCAGCACTCGCGCGACTCGCCGCCTCAGCCCTCCTACGCTCCTCCTCCTCCGCCTGCCTAAGGGCCGCCTCGCGCCTCGCCTGATCCTCCGCCTGGCGGCGCCGGGCGTCACGCTCACGCTGCAAAGCTTCGGATTCGAGATCGGCAATATCCTGGGTGGCGCCATTCCAGGCTGGGTTCAGGATGAGGCGCTGGTTGTGTTCGGTTTGGGAGAGGATGCGGGTCCAGGTTTGGAGGAGGGTGGAGGCGGATGTTACTGTGCGGGAGACAGTCTGGGTGGAAGGTTAGCTTGAGTAAAGGGTGAAAGAGGACCCGAAACGCACATCCATATTCGTCTTCGCCTTCTCCAAGCTTGCGACCACGTCTGAAACCACCTGGTTTATCTTCCTGATATTGGCGAGTTCGGCGCGCAGCGCGGCGTCACGTGCCTCTGCGGCTTCTTCGCTTGTGAGGCGTTCGGCTGGCTGTTGCCGCGACGCCGGGGCGGGCGCGGGATCGTCGGGCAGGTCGTAGGTTATTTCATCATCTTCTCGCGTTAGACGCGCTTTGCGCTTTGCGGCGGCGATGGAGGGGGTGTCGAAAGGGTTGTCGGAGGAGTCGGAGAAGTGGATGACGTCGGGGTCGTCATCTTGGTAGTCGGACATGGTGGATTGAGCGTGTGGGGGTGTGCAAGTGGGGATTGTCGCGTTGTTGGTGGTGGTGTACCCCTCCATCGCCAAACGGAATTGTTATTGTTGCATGTCACGGGAGATGGAGGGTCAAGCCACATATTGTTGAGCCACAGCTCAAGCCACTTATAGTCGCCACATCCAGCCACCATTCCCCAGCCACCGTTTGATGTTGTTTCTGCCTGAATTCGGCCAAATTCTGCCTGAAAATGGGCCTGACTCGGCTAGCTCCTGCGGGCGGAAACGACAACAACATGCCGCCCTGTTCTCCTCGCCCAACCTCATCTCGCTTCATCTCCACTCCCCCCAGCCCCCCTTCCCCCACGCAACTCCTGCTCCACTCCATCTCCACTTTCCATCCCGCAAACATCCAAGCCTCATCCTCCTTGGTCCCATTCTCCACTTCCCCCACAAAATACCTCCATTGCTATTTGCGTCGCAGCTTTGGTTGTTGTTGTTGCTTGCAGCTTTGTTTGCTGTTGATCCTCCACATACGCGTCTTAACCCTTTCCGTTTGCTTCAAACCTCCGCGTCCTTGAGTCAATCCCTCCATTGTACGGCATCAAACCCATCTATACCCTCTGGCACCATCCGGATACGCGCCATCGGAACCCATCATCACTATCTCGCACCGCCGGCCCCGCTGCACCTCAGTCACCGTCCCATAATGGCAACAACACCACCACCACCGGCTCGGGTGCACACCCCCCCTCCCCCAGTCCACGGTCCGCGCTACGATGACTGGGAACCGTATTCACCACGCCGCTCTAGTCGCGTAGCTGCGCGTCAACAACAGCAACAGGACCAGCAACAGTCTAAGCGCAAGCCGATTGTCGACCGTCAACCAACGACACCCAGCAAGGCCCGGAGCAATGCACGCTTGGGCACGCCGGAGCATCACCTGCGGTCCGGATTGTTTGCCCATCCCCCCTCATCACCGCCTCCGTCCTCCTTCAAAAAAGCCCACCGCACCAAGGCGTCGTTTTCTCGCCCCGCTACCGTCAAGAAGACTGCTGCCGAATGCCTTCAGTCGCCTGTCGACTCGGACGCCGACTCTGAAAAGGGAACCAGCCTTGCCCCCCCCGCGTCGCCACGCGTGTCTCGCACGCTGGGCCTGCCCACGCCGTCCAAGACGCCCAAGAAACGCAAGGCTGTTGCTCCGCCTGGCTCTACGGCTCGCACCCTCTTCACGGGCAAGTTCAGCAATATCGAGGACGTAACGCCCAAGTCTCGCAGGATGACAGCCGCTCCCAGCAGTGCCCTGAATGCCAACACCGCCCCCATCGAAATCTACACCGACTTCCAGGACCGCCGCCCCGAAGTCGATGAAAGTGCCGACAACCCCTTCTGGACCAAAGACGCCCCCGCCGCGCCTAAGCCGCCCAAGAACGACACCGAGGAGCTAGCACGCATCCGCCAAGCCGTCGACGACGACGATGGCGTAGCATTTGTCTTGTAAGTCGACCCTTTTTACCCGTTTATATGCCTAGCTAATATCTCCCAGCCGCGGCCGCACAGTCATCCGCCGCTTCCACAGGGAAACGCGCACCACCCGCACGAGCCGCTTCCTGGAACCTGAAGACGAGCTCGACGCTGCGGCCGCAGATGTGCAACGCGCGGTCCGCACAGGCGACGAGCTCCCCCCGATGCCTAAAATCGACCTCAAGCCCCGCAAGCTGGACTTCCGCTCCGAAACGCTGGGCAAGCGGACTACGATCTTCGATGTCGAATCCGACGAGGCGTCCGCTACCGATGCAGACGAGGAAGCGCTGACCGACATCGACATGCCTGAACTAGGCAAGGGGACGTCGGTGGCCGCTGCGCAGCCCGGCGGTGCGGCTGAGGATGCCAATGATGCGGACACGGAGACTGATGTTGACGTGCCTACGCCCCGTGCCAAGCGTTCTCCGGCGCCTAGATCGCCGGTTAGGCCGGCTAGGGCGGCGCGTGCTAATTCCTTCAAGCAGTGGGGACGGTATAAGGCTGACTCCGGGTCGCAGAGCTCGAAAGCGCTGGAGGAGGTGGATATGGCGGATGCGCCGGCTGAGGTGCCGAAGCGGCAGTTGAGGAGTCAGACTACTGCGAAGACGCCGGTTGTGGCTGAGGAGGGGCGGTTGAAGAGGAAGAGGCGTCTTTCTGTTGGGGCGGGGGAGGGGAGTCCGACTAAGCGGGCGCATGCTGCGTAGGGCGCTGGTTTTCAAGTGATTTTTGGGTTTGGGTTGTAAGGCTTTTTGGCAAAGCGTGTGTCAGTGGATTTGCGGTTGGGATGGGGAGGTGGATCACTGGTGGGTAGCAATAGGACTGAGCGAGCGGGCGTTGAGGCGTTTGTGGCTTTTTGAAAGGGGTTAGCTTGCGTATCTCGATCCCTCGAGCGCTTTAGGTCCTTGGGTTTAAGATGGTGGGATGAGTAGTCTGTGGTTGGCCAGGGTGAGGATCTGACTGGCTTACTGGAGCCGACCAGTCTTTTGTTAGTAGCGAGCATCTGTTCCGAGCATTGTAGTCTGATACCAAAAAGTTCTGCATCAAGTCCATCTATGTGAACTACGTAAATTATCTCCACGCGTGATGGAAACGTGAAATGGCCGAAAGTATACACATCCCCCTCGGCCAAGTGGCTCTTTCACAGATGTGGCAGAAGCTTTCAGGATCTGAGCATTTAGAAAGGATGATTCTGAAGAGGCGACTGCTACCCTTCATAGTCAGGACGAGTAAATGCCATATCCATTCTAGCTCCCAAATGCCCCACTGCCACATGAGGGCCACTCACTCAAAGCAAAGTCAGCGCAAAGACCGCAGAGCGGCTTGATTCGTTCATGATGGCTACTATCACCAGTAGACCCAGGACCTTTTCCGCACCTTAGAAAATGGCTAGACAACCAATCCCACAGCCACCGTGTGTGGAACGTCACACACCCCGCCCGACCGGCTTTGTGCCATTTCTACCATGCAACAGTTCCCCGATAACGCCGCCGAGCCGCTCAAGATAAATCATTCAACCCGCCGTCTGATCAAGAAACTAGTACGTCCGGGCGAGATTCCGCAGGTACCAGTCTACCAGCCTGCGGCCGACCTTGGCTTCGGACACGTGGATGAGATCCTAGAAAAGTCAGTTATTGTACACATCGAGATGGGACAAAACGTACACCCTCGAGCGCGTAATCCAGGTCGCTGCTGTTCACAACATCACCGTCGAGCAAGCCGCCCTCGTTCCACCGGATCTGCCGACTCCGCTGCTTGTTCACCAGCAGCCAGCTCCGCAGCTTCTCCGGCTCGACCTCCAGGAAGCCCGCCAGCTTCTTCAAGTCCATAGTGGTATAGAGCTTCAGGTAGCTCTTGACAGTCGGCGACCACATGTTGTTCTTGACCTCGTCCATGAAGACAGCGAGGTGGTGCTCCACGGGATCAATGTTGACCTCCGGGTGGTCAAAGTCAGGAGGCGTAGGCGAGATGAACTTGGGGCACGCGGTGCGGAACATCTCCTCAAACAACGGCAGCGAATCGGGGCCACCACGCTGCATCCGGATGAACTGCTCGTTGAACTTCTCACGAAGCGCCGTGTGGATGGTGTCATCAAGACGGGTGGGGTGGAACGCCACGCAGATGGCGATAAGAGCGTACATCTGGTCGTTCTTCTTCGTAATCGAGTCGTACTGCGCGTTTTTCTGGAAGTTCTTCGTCCGCGAAACGTAGACCAGAATGTGGCTGAACATCCGAATGGCATCGGCATACCGACGCATCATCATGTAGGAGAACCCGACATAGTAGTAGGTCGTAAAGTGTGCAGCCATGACGCGCGCAAACATGGCCTTCTTGTTGAGCTCAATGTCGTCGAGCGTCTTCAAGGCCAGGCTGAAGTCGCCCAGCAAGCAGTGCACCCGCAGGAGGCCGATGATGGAGAAATACCCCAGCATGCGGTACAGCGGCCGGTTGCCGTAGTCGCCGGCGTACTGAGTAGCGTCCTCGCCGCGCTTCATGGCAGAAAGCTGCTCGCTGATCTGCGACCGCTGGATCAGTGAATAGAGAACGTTGAGCACGCTGTAGCATCCCCAAGTGTTCGGGTTTTCCCTCAGCAGCTGGATCTCCTCTTGGTTCTCGCCCTTGAGGGCAACACGCTGGCGATAGCTGCAGAAGCTGTTGAACTGGTAGATGAATTCATCGATGACATCCCATGCCCAGTAGTACTGCCCAGTTAGATTCAATTCCGCAGAGGATTGAGGCACACAAACCGAGGGGACTTCCAAATCCACAGGACCCTCCGAGTTGAGGATGTAGTGAAACAAGCTGCAGTAGTTGTCGTAGCTGGCAAACTTGGTCTCTAGAGTCGCTTGAAACTCCAGCGGGGTCGCTGCAGCCGCCAGCTGTGCGTGGATATCCTGCGTTCCTCCTCCCAGCGACGTCGTCCGGTCCAGCTCATCCAAGCCACCATCCTCGTACTGGACCTGCTCTCTGTAGTCTTGCACCAGAGCCTCCTCCTCGACATCGGAGTCGTCACCCGACGGCCGCGTGGGCGCGTTACTGTACGCAGCGCCTTGTCTCAAACTCATGCTGGGTGGTGGGGTGTGTGGAGTGGGGTGGTGTTGCGGGAGAGATGCGGCGCGGATCGGGATTTGACGATGGGCTCGGTGCGTTCGCTTCTGTTGAAAATCAGAAGTTCGCTAGAGTTGTGGCGGTTTGGTGGAGGGGCATGCGACTTGGCACTGTGGCTCGTGTGCCCTTCGGTAGCCACACTTGTGGGGCTGTTATTTTTGAGAAGAGAAAATCCTACTACCTGCATGTCGAAGCATGATCAGCCCCTTTAGCTCAGTTGGTAGAGCGCGGCACTAGTATCTGCTCACAGCAGTCAATGCCGAGGTCGATAGTTCAACTCTGTCAGGGGGCAAGCTTGAGAAGCTTCAATTTTTTTTTATCCTTGATACGGGAGCTCATAATTTTTGGTCCCGCTGCCTATGGCATCGAATGATACCCGACGCGTGCTTCGGGAAGGCCGGCGGCCACGGAGACCTGCGGTCGTTGTTCGCTGATCAGATCTCTTCGCTTACTGTTGCTTGGATTCTAGGCACGTCATCGATTTTCGATTAGGCGATTGCCGATATCCAGTGCCTTGCTTCTTGATACCCGCACCCCTCCATATATAAGAGATACTCGAAAAGAGACTAGAGTTCCAGGCTCAGATGCCTGTGATTGGCCCTGATACGGTTGATATCATGCCAGGTCGTTCGAGAAACGACAATTAGCTGATGATCATCCCCCCAGTTGATCCTCTAGAAACTAGGCTCTGAATAAATACAGTAGTTCATCTTGCAGACCTCACACGGGAATACATCGTCAAAATGGCACCAACTTATAAAATAGCTATCATTCAGCTGTACTCAGAAGTCAGCCGTATTCTAATTCCATGAGCTCTGCTAACTTGAACAGCCCCTAGACGTGGAGGCCAACTTTGAGAAGGCAGCCGATTTTGTCACTGATGCCGCCTCCCAAGGTGCCCAATTGGCCGTCCTTCCTGAATATAACTTAACCAGCTGGGTACCTTCGGACCCCCTCTTCCTCGCCTCAGCCGACCGTTGGGCTGAGTTTCTCTCTCGGTTCTGCAACCTGGCCCGCGAGAACAATATCTGCATCGTGCCCGGGACTATCATCCGGCGGGTGAAGAATGCCGAAACGGGCGTATCGAGGTTGCTGAATATTGCGTACTTCATCGACAACCACGGTCAGGTGATTGGGGAGTATGTCAAGAAGAACTTGTGGTAAGGATCTTGGGTCAGACTGGACTTGATGATGCTGATATAGAAGGCATCCTGAGCGCGACCATCTGCACTCCTCGGCCCGCGATCCTCATGTCGTATTTGACACGCCCCTTGGCCGGGTAGGCATGCTCGTGTGCTGGGACTTGGCTTTTCCGGAGGCCTTTCGAGAGTTGGTCAGTCAGGGGGCGAAGCTGATTATCATTCCATCGTTCTGGACGTTGAAGGATTGTGGGGCGGAGGGCAGAGCGCTCAATCCATTGTCCGAAGCCGTGTTCCTCAACAACTGCCTTGTTGCGCGAGCGTTCGAGAATACCTGCGGTAGGTCGAAGCTCACTGACGAGACATGAGCTCATATCGTAGCTGTTGTATTCGTCAATTCCGGGGGCCCAGCGGAGGAGGGTTTTGCTGGGCTGTCGCAGGTCACGGTACCGTTTGTCGGGACGTTGGCCAGACTCGATAACCCAGATGAAGACATGACTATTGTGGACGTCGACTTTCACACCCTAGAGCTTGCAGAAGACAACTACAAGGTGCGAGCCGACCTGGCGAGGGACGATTGGCATTACAGCTACCGCCATGGACGGTAGGGGAATGGAGGATCATAGTTGCCCCTCATTAGGGGAAGCTCCATCCGAAATTCATCAGATTTCGTAGGCATTCGAACTTGGACGAGGTACACTGACGAAGTACCAGCCTTGCCAAATTGCTTGACTGGAACAGGCCCCTTGTGCGCATCGGCCTCTAGGGTACCACATCAGTCAAGGGTACGCTGGAGCTTTACGCAGAGCGAAACATTAGTGGAAAGAGTGCGGTCAAACAGCTTGGTAGAGCTAGAAATTTTGGAAAGAACACTGTGCGGAAGGGATACATAGCAATGATGAAGTTCCATGGCCGCCTGTCTAGATTGGTGGGCAAAACCGCCGATGACGATTTGGCTGCTGAAAGAATAGATTGCTCTGTGCAGAGCCCACTCTGCGTAGATAATCCGGCCACAACTTTTCTGACAAGCCCTCGGGCTTGAACGACGCACAAAAACTGCACGGCGCAAAGTGCTCACTCCCCATGGACAAGAATGCAACACCACCACCGTCCTTACACCAGCCCGTTCCGGCCCAAGATGCCGCGCAGCAGCTGGTGGGGCGAGCGACTCCGGTGGAGCCAGGCAACTCCCTCTATGCACAGTTGACGGGCAATCCGTTCTTCACGGCGGTGCGCAGCTCCCCGATGCGACAGACCGCGCTGATCGTGACAGGGCTTTGGTCTAGCTGTACTTGCTGCCGGACTCTCTACGGCTCAGAAAGGCGTCAAACGTGGTGCGGAGCTGCTTCGACGCCGATTGCTGGTCGACGTGGAGATCACGCGCAATGATGAAGCATACCCGTGGCTGCTGCATTGGATGTCGGCGAACCAGAAGGCACAATATTCGGGCACACAGCTTTCTGGCTCTGCAGAGTCAGTCTTGCTACTTGGATTGTGTCTATAAGCTCATAGTTTTCAGGATATCCGAACCTCGAGGCGCAATCGCATCCTTGATCCGCCGATTTACACCCGGCCTTCACCACCTCCAGATCAACACTGCCCGTGTGACGCGACCGGATGGCTCCTCACATACACACTTTGCGCTCGTCCCTGGGCCTGGAAGACATATTTTGCGGTACAGAAGTTCCTTCATCGCTGTTAACCGACAGCGTGAGAAGTCATTTGACCTCTCAACTGGCCAGCCGTTCGAAACTGTCACGCTGACTACACTCTATGCGCACCGTCATATCTTCGAGCAGCTATTTACCGAGGCTCACCACTTGGCCAAGCGCTTGCAGGAAGGCAAGACGGTCATGTACACGGCGTGGGGCACAGATTGGAAGCCGTTCGGTGAGCCGAAACGAAAGCGTCCACTAGACTCGGTCGTGTTGGAAGAGGGGGTCAAGGAACGTATCGTGGATGATATTCGCGCGTTTCTCGAGGCCAGGACCTGGTACCTCGACCGTGGCATCCCATACCGGCGCGGCTATCTGCTATACGGCCCTCCTGGGACCGGCAAGAGCTCCTTCATCCAAGCTCTGGCTGGTGAGCTGGATTTCAATATTGCAATTCTCAACGTGAGCGAGCGGGGGCTGACAGACGACCGTCTCAACCACCTCCTGACCAAGGTGCCTCAGCGGACAATTGTGCTGCTTGAGGACGCGGATGCAGCCTTTGTCAACCGCAAGCAGTCGGACGAGCATGGCTATACCGGTCCCACTGTGACCTTCTCTGGGCTCCTCAACGCCTTGGATGGCGTGGCGAGCGCTGAGGAGCGCATAATCTTCCTCACCACAAATCATGTGGAGAGACTCGATGAAGCCCTTGTCAGACCTGGGCGCGTTGACATGACGGTGCGCCTCGGAGAGGCTACCGAGTACCAGATGGGACAGCTTTGGGACCGCTTCTACGCCGACATTGATACCGACAGGAAGGGGAAGCAGAGATTTATGGAGCGTGCTCGGGAGCTGGGGCTGGCGAAGAACGTCAGCACCGCTTCCCTACAGGGCTTGTTCTTGTATAATAAAGGGGACATGGACGGCGCCATCGCGATGGTAGAAGGTCTGGCAAACCCTAGTGCTCTGACCCATCCCAACACCGGAACGTAAAGTGTACATTAGATGATAGACCGCCGTAATAGCGTACGAACAGAGCGGAATTACTCTGTGATCGGGCTGTTACTGAATGGCGGGCGGAATGGCCCGCCGGTTTGTGGCTTGACAGAATGCTTGGGGTTCACCCCTGCTCCGGCAAGGGTACGGGCCGCAGGATCACCGGTCATTGCGCATTGTGGGTGCAGCTTGCCAGAGCAGACGTGCAGCAGGCCGACGAAAGCAGTACCATATTGTCGTCTTCCTAGTTCTGCCCCCACACAAGCACTGTCTATCCTTAGTCGCCGATATTCGTACCAAGCGATTAAACCCCACGAACAAATTAATCCGCACAATCAGCTATGCCCCCGCATGCAGGACGCTAATGCCCGTATCGGCCCCGGCCATCCCACACCCGCAGTCACACCAGGAAACAGTCGCACGCAGCCGGAAGGAGCCTTGGAACTGACGAAGCTTCCCCTGCGAAGCGACTCCTCCGTTACACACTCAGACGACGACGCCCCTCATGCCAGGACATCTGCAGGTGAAGGTCCGGAGGAAGAGATGGCCCCAGGATCGCGACCCGCCGATGACCATGCCTTGACCGGTACCCCGCTGCTCGGATCGTCGCATAAGCGCACTGGCTCCTATGGAATAATACCGCAGGATGGAGAGGGCGGACCGAGCGCTGGCCGCGGCAACGGCACTCGTACGGACAAGAAAAGTCGGCGGAGACATTCGGTCGGCGAGAGCGAAGAACCTCTCATCGAAGCGTCGCCGTCGACGTCCCCCCGCCGGAGGAGCGTGCCCTGGGGAGAGCGATCCAAACGCAGACAATCCACAGATGTATCGGGCCTAGAGGCCGCACTGGAGAGAGGATCAGAGTCGGGCCTGGAGGCAAGGTTCACGGGAAGCGGGCTGCCATCCGTGTATGCACCTTCGTCACACGCGAACGCCTCTATCGAGGCTCTTTTATCCTCTGCGGAAATCTCTAACGACGAAGACGACAACGGCCTTGACGATGAGCATGATAGCAGTCCTGGATATAAGAAGAGTCAGGCACGAGAACCTACGGAAAACTCTCCTTATGCGCAGGTCCGCGCCTCGGTTTCACCTCTCGATAATCTTTCGCTTTCGATAAATACCCCGCGCATGTGGGCGCTTTCTATCTTCTTTTCATTCTTCGGCTCTTCAACGAACCTGTTCTTTTCGCTGAGATACCCCAGTGTTAGCATTACCCCCATCATCGCATTGTTGGTCGCCCATCCCCTCGGTCTACTATGGGACCATATATTCTCCCGACCTGGCGACCCCAAAGGCGTATTCTTACAGGGCGTTTTTCAGGGCTTTCCAGACGAGGATGTTGATGATGACTCTATTGGCCCCCAGCGAGGCTGGAAAGAGCGGCTACGGTTGTGGCTCGCTCAAGGCAGCTGGAATGAGAAAGAGCATTGCTGCGTTTTTATTAGCAGCAATGTGTCTTTCGGGTTTGCCTTCGCAACTGATGTACGCTGCAATATTGTGCATGAGACTCAATCTGACGGAATGCAGGTGATTGTAGAGCAAAATAAGTTCTATCATCAGGAAGTCAGCATCACATATCAGATCTTATTGACCATATCAACCCAAATTCTTGGATACGCCATGGCTGGGATCACGCGAAGGTTTTTAGTCCGTCCCAGCGGCATGATATGGCCCGGAACACTCGTATCAACAGCTATGTTCATCAGTCTCCACAAGGATGAGGACAAGCCGGCGGACGGTTGGCGGATATCACGCTTCAAGTTCTTTCTCTGGGTCTTCCTGGGCTCGGTAGCATTTTACTTTCTGCCAGGACTCCTCTTCCCAGCATTGAGCTGGTTCAGCGTCATCACCTGGTTTGCACCCAAGAACGTAATCGTCGCCAATCTTGTAGGCCCCCTGTATCGTATCCCAAACGAATCTAATGCCCATAGTTTGGCGTTGCGTCGGGTCTCGGTCTCTTTCCGTTGACATTTGACTGGTCGCAAATTGCGTACATTGGCTCGCCTCTGGTTGTTCCTTTTTGGGCGGCTCTGAATATCATCACCGGCCTTGTGATTGTGATGTGGGTGTTGGCGCCCCTGATGTGTCAGTATCCTTTTCCAACTCTGTCATGATCTGACGGTTCCAGACTACGCCAACGTGCTGTACTCTTCTCACATGCCGATCTTGTCGGTTGCAGTCTTCGACAATAGGGGAAAGCCATACGACGTCAGCAAGATTCTAACCAAGGATTTTGTCTTCGACGAGCAGGCGTACAAGGACTACAGCCGCGTCTTCCTACCGATCACGTATGTGCTGAGTTACGCACTCCAATTTGCCGCACTGTCTGCTCTGATAACGCATACCGCCTGCTGGCACGGAAAGGACATCTGGAGACACTGGAAGGATTCACTCTCGGAGATTCGGGGCCAGCCAATGTACCAACAAATACCTGCGCGGCGTTCCAGCTCCCGAGTCTTTGATGCCCGTCGAAGCTCCTCATCCTTGGGCGGGTCAGAACCCGGTATTGAAAACATGATGAACTCAGACGACATCCATAATCGTCTGATGCAGAGATATGAAGATGTCCCTATCTTCTGGTATCTTTTGACAGGCGCTGCTATGCTGGCGATCGGCATCTTTGTTGTCGAATAGTAAGTCCTTACTGTATCTTTTGTACCATCTTAACAGCAATAGCTACCCGGTGCACCTTCCATGGTATGGGTTACTGATGGCACTCGGCATATGCATTGTGCTTTTCATCCCGATTGGCATTGTGATGGCCATCACCAACCAGCAAACCAGTCTGTACCTGATCTGCCAGCTGATCTGCGGCTACGTCTTCCCCGGCCGCCCCGTCGCCAACATGGTCTTCGTAACCTACCAGATCTCCTCAACCCAAGGCCTAAAATTCTCCTCCGATCTGAAGCTAGGCCACTACATGAAAATCCCCCCCAAAATCCTCTTCTACCTCCAACTCACCGCCACCATCGTCTCCAGCATCACCCAAATCGGCGTGTTGAACTGGATGTTCCGCTTCATACCCCGCATCTGCACCGCAGACGCCATGAACGGCTTCACCTGCCCCATCGCTCGCGTGCACTTCAACGGCTCCATACTGTGGGGCGTAGTCGGGCCGACGCGTTTCTTCGGCCCTGGCGCGCTGTACAGCCCGCTCGTATGGGCCTTCCTGGTCGGCGCCATTGCCCCTGTGCTCGTCTGGCTTGCCGGCCGCCGCAGTCGGCGCCACCGCGGCTTCTGGCAGAAGGTCAACCTGCCCGTGCTCTTCGGCAGTCTGAGCTGGATACCGCCGGCGACGGGGCTGAATTTCAGCGTGTGGGCGCTGGTGTGCTATTTGTTCAATGATGTGATTAGGAAGAGGAAGAAGGAGTGGTGGACGAAGTATACGATGACGCTGAGTGCGGCGCTGGATTCGGGGCTTGCGGTAGGTGTGGTGCTTGTTTTTTTTGGGGTGGTGTTTCCCGGGTGGATGGATGGGTTTAAGTGGTGGGGGACGGAGGTGTATAAACAGGTGAGTACTGTTATGATCTGCGTGGATGGTGCTAACGGGCGCAGGGTTGCGATTGGAAGGCGTGTGCATACAAGCCCATGGCGCCGGGGGAGCGGTTTGGGCCGCCACAGTGGTGATGTGGGAGGCATAGATGTGAATATGGATTTGAGACATGAACTACGACCGATATCGGTAGATATCCAACGAAGTAAATAAACCGTGGACACCACTTGCTTTTCAGCAAGCGACCCCTCACCCTCTCACCGGCTCCTAAGCCTTAACAATCCCATACCACATCAACCCAAGCACCCCCCCACCAACAATCGCAAACGGCGCACTAAGCCCAAACCACCGCCCCCCCACAAAACTCGTCGCCGTAACCGCAACCCACCACGGCCCAATCCCAAGCGGCGCCCCAGCCGCATGCTCCCCATCCACGAACCCGATCTGCCAAAGGCGGTACACAGCCGTATACACCAGCCCCACCCCCGCAGCATTGATCCCGCGTAACGCAGCGACAACAGCCCGGCGCGTCCGCATCACGCGCCAGAAACCCACCGCCCCCGCTATGATAACCATCCCCGGCGCGAATATGCCCACGAACCCCAAGACCGCGCCGGCAAGCGAGTGCACCCGTACACCCTGCACCGCGAGCCCGCCGAGATACACTGCGAAATTGAAGTTCGGGCCTGGGAACGCTTGGATCAGCGCGAGGCCGAGCAGGAAATCGCGGGCCGAGACCCAGCCTTCCGCGACGACGTACTCGCGTAAAAGGGGGATGACGACGGGGCCGCCGCCGAAGATGATTGTGCCTGCTAGGTACATGTTTGCGAAGAGGGAGAGGGGCCGGGGGGCGTGGTGCAGCGTGGAACGGAGGGTTAGGATTGTGACGAGGGTGGCGAGGAAGGCGGCAAGGATTATGCATCCGGTGCGGATGGTTAGGAGTTCTGGGGCTGGGGCCGGGGGGGCGGGGATGGATGTTGCGGAGCTGGAGGGGGAGACGGGGCGTGAGGTGGGTAGCACCGAGGCGGGCCGGCGGAGTTGGGCTGCGGAGTCGGACTCGAGGGCAGAGGTAGGCGCGCGGGGCGTGTGCTCCGTCGAGGGCGCGGCCTCGAGATGGACAACGTCTGGCTCGGGACGCTTCCTTAAAGACCGGAGAGCGCGATGCGGCAGGCGCAGATCCCAGAGGATAGTCACGACGCCCGCGCACACCATGATAACGGGGAAGAACCAGAGTGCCGTGTACAGCATGCCGATCGCGCCGGCTAGGAAGACGAGCAGGCGGGTGAGTTTGTCGGTGACGGCCTTTTCGCTGAGCTGCACGGCGGCGAGGGCGATGATGCCTACTGTTGCTGCGTTTAGGCCGGAGAGGAGGGCGTAGACGGGGGCGGGAAGGAGCTCGGAGATGCGGGCTACGCCGACGGAGAGGGCGTACATGCCGATTGCGCCGGGGAGGCTTATGGGTTAGATACTTCTGTTGGGAATGAGGGGGGGGCTGACCTCCAGACAAAGAAGGAGATGGTACCGACGAGCCAGCCGTTGCGGATTGAGTTGATGCAGAAGAGCATTTTGGTGCTGGCTGGACCGGGGAGAACTTGGGATAGAGCGAAGAGCTCTTGATACTAGGAGGGGTTAGGAAATGGGGGTTACGGTGAGCGTGGGCCTTGCCGTTTGCTCGTCGATCCATTTGAGCTTGCCGACAAACAGTTTATGAAACTAGAGCTGTAAGTATGGAGCAGCTTTCAATCAATTGACATACGATTTGAAAATGGACTGCCGGCCCGCCAAAAGACGTGAAGCCGAGATGCCAGTTCACGAGAAGCATCTCCCACATGCGGGCTGCCAGCTTCCGGGAGCCGGAATCAGCTCCATTCTCGCTCCTCACTCTACGAACAGCGGTAACAAGAGAATACAACATCGGACCTGATCAAAAGCGACGACTCGAGCAACATGATGGAGAAAGTCCAGTATATAAAAGCTGGAGAACGCCTCACACGTGATACAAGACGACGGCCAATGGTATCCTTGGAGCGTGAGCACGTTATTCGGAGACCAAGGCGGGCACGCGGGGAAGATGCCATGGAGGCTTGCTTGGCCCGTGAAGCTTCAGCATGGCATTACTGAATTGCATTTCTTCCTGCCAATCAAGGGTCAACGACGAATCTTCATAGGCAGCGTCAAAGGGCCGCTGTAGTTGCTCCCTGTTTCAGACAGTCCGCGCTTGGCGAGTTCCTCCTTGATGATCTTCCACCGGCCCACCTGTGTCTCCTTCTCAACCAGCCCCACACGCTTGGGTATGACCTTGACGTTGGGCAGCTTCGTCAACCGCTTGTCGACCTCGATCGCCTCGACGAGCTTTTGGGGCTTAGGCTTTTCCGTGATTCTGTTGAAGAGCGCGCCGGCTGTTGCGCAGTTCTGGATGATAGGATCTGCGAGTGTGAGGCCCGTCCGACGCATCACTCGCTTAACCACCTGCGGTCATTAGACTGCGTTCGTAGACCAAGGGTAGAGCTTACAGCAAAGCGTATCTCCGGATTCTTGAGGGAGATTTGCTTCCAGGTCTGGGTACCCCCCTCGGCCTTCAGGGCCTCGTGCGCACTTGCCGGGTTTTCCTGTCCCTCACCAGCGTCCGCCATGTCATCCTCAATGCCACGCTCAAACTCCTCTCCCTCGTTCTCCACTTTGTTCTCGCTGGTGGTCGTCAAAGACTGGGCAAACAGCCTCTCGGCCTCCGCGCTGGGAAACTGAACGACCGTATCCTTGGAAGTGTTGTCGATTCCAACGCTGACGCCTTCGGGCCATTGGGGGAATCCGTTGCGCAGCTCGTGCAGGGGAATGTTTTTCCTGACGAGTGTGAAAACCTCCACCAGCGCCTTGAGTACCTCAGCCTCGACGTGCTGAGGGTCGGTCACTTTATGTGCAGGCAGAAACCTAAGAATGTAAGCTTTGTACCACAAACTGACGAGGGTGATATACTCCGGGAATGATGGAGCACTCAAGGCCGCTTGTTCAGCTAACTTCTCGGGCGTCGCTACCCACTCAAGCCCCTTCCATGTCGTTGCCGGGTTGATTACTGTTGTCGCTGGCCGCAGAACATGCTGCCGGTTGTGGGATGATGTTGCGAACGGGGCGCGAGAGGCTCGGAGTATGCAGGTACGGCAGATGAATTGCGGCGCTCTGGCGCCTTCGACAACCAGTTGGTCAGCGGCCGGTCGTAATCGAGTGAGTGCGCGCATCTTGCGCTTGATATGGTGGGGGAGGAGGAATTGTGACGCGCGGAGAGAAGAGGGCTCCGATGTGGGAAGTGATATGGCTCGACGCCCCAAGAAAATCGATGAAGGCCAAATTTGGCCGACTTCCGGGCCTGCCATCCACGTGACAAACCACCTTCCTCCCCCCCAACATCAATCACCCGCCCTGAACGCCGCTACTCTCGATTTCACCGCCCTTCAACCTTTCGCACCCTGTTGTAGCATTGTGCCTCCCGTCTCTATCACCTTAGTTCTGGCTGCTACTTCCTTTGGCTCGCATCATTGCGCTACCCGCCGTGTTCCTCCCCACCAGCTGTTCCGCCTCCCTTCCCCACACTCCCTCCGCACTTGGCCTCAACTCCCACAATTGCTGCCCCATCTGATGGCCCAGTCCTCCAAGACGTGACGGTTCCGCGCCGTACATTCACTCCTTTCGCATGCCCCGAGACGCCGCTAGCATGGCCTCAGGCAGTAGCACCGGCGGCATCTTTAGCCGCAACAGCCCTGGAAATGCGGCCTCGATGCGCGGTACGCACCGCACATGAGCGCAACTGGTGTCAATACTGAGATCTTTCGCAGGCCTTGTGACGTTTATTGCCGACCTGCGCAATGCGAGAGCTCGGGAACTGGAGGAAAAGCGCATAAACAAGGAGCTCGCAAACATCAGGTTCGGGTCCCCGCTGCGGGTTATGAAGCTTGCTAACACTAGGCCGCAGGCAGAAGTTTAAAGGTACCATCACTACCGGAGCTTTGGACTGCGCTAATATAGCTAGATGGGAGCTTGAACGGCTACTCGCGGAAGAAATACGTTTGTAAAGTACGGCTCCCGCCTCCGATTAAGGGACAGGGTTAACGGACATTAGTTGCTGTACATATATATACTCGGGTGGAACGTCGACTTTGGGCATCTTGAAGCGGTTAACCTCGTCTCGGCGACAAAATATTCGGAGAAGCAGATAGGATACCTCGGGGTGACGCTCTTCCTGCACGAGGAGCACGAACTGCTACACCTGGTGATTAATAGCATACGCAAGGATCTGAACGACCATAACGAGCTCAACAACTGCCTAGCTCTGCATGCTATTGCCAATGTCGGTAGCAAGGAGATGGGAGAAGCGCTCAGCGCTGACGTACACCGGCTACTCATTTCACCGTAAGACACCAAAGGAAGGTTGTTCCTGGCTGACGTTTGGAGGACCTCGAAATCGTTCGTCAAGAAGAAGGCCGCCCTGACGCTCCTCCGGTTGTTTCGCAAGTTCCCAAGCATCGTTCAGCCTGAATGGGCTGAACGCATCATTTCGCTAATGGACGACTCGGACATGGGCGTTGCGCTCTCAGTCACGTCCCTCGTTATTGCGCTGGTGCAAGAAAATCCTGAGCAGTTCAAGGCCAGCTACGTGAAGGCGGCACGGCGGCTGAAGGCTATAGCTGTGGATGGCGAGTGCTCCGTCGACTACCTCTACTACAAGGTCCCTTGCCCGTGGATCCAAGTCAAGCTGTTGAAGCTCCTGCAGTACTATCCGCCATCGGACGACTCACATATCCGGGACCTGGTGCGAGAATCGCTGAAGCGTATTATGGACTCGGCCATGGAGATGCCGAAGAACGTACAGCAGAACAACGCGCAGAACGCAGTGCTCTTCGAGGCCATCAACCTCATCATTCATATGGACACAGAGCGCGACCTCATGGTCCAGATCTCGACACGTCTAGGCAAGTTTATCCAGTCGCGAGAGACGAACGTGCGGTATCTGGGTCTCGAAGCCATGACCCACTTGGCCGCCCGTGCCGATACGCTTGACCCTATCAAGAAGCACCAGGCTATCATCATCGGCTCGCTGCGAGATCGCGATATCAGCGTGCGGCGCCAGGGCTTGGACCTGTTGTACAGCATGTGCGACGCAAGCAATGCGCAGCCCATCGTCAATGAACTGCTCAAGTATCTTCAGACTGCGGACTATGCGATCCGCGAGGAGATGGTCTTGAAGATCGCCATTTTAACGGAAAAGTACGCCACTGACATCCAGTGGTACGTTAATACGGCGCTCAAGCTCATCGCCATGGCCGGTGACCACGTCAGCGACGAGGTGTGGCAGCGGGTGATCCAGATTGTCACGAACAACGAGGAGCTGCAGGTCTACGCCGCGGAGACGACGCTCAAGTACATGAAGCACGATCTCTGTCATGAGACTCTCGTCAAGATCGGCGCCTACATCCTTGGCGAATTCGGCCATCTCATCGCCGATAGCCCGGGATGCAGTCCGATTGAGCAGTTCATGGCCCTTCACTCCAAGATGCAAGGCTGCTCGTTCAGCACTCGGGCCATCATCCTCTCGTCCTTTGTCAAGTTTGTCAATCTCTTCCCAGAAATTAAGCCGCAGCTGCTGCAGGTGTTTGATACCTACAGCCACAGCCTGGACCCGGAGCTGCAACAGCGTGCGTGCGAATATCTCGCTCTAGCCACAATGCCGGAAGAGACCCTCCTCCAAACCGTGTGCGACGAAATGCCGCCCTTCCCCGAGCGCACCTCAGCGCTGCTCTCTCGCCTACACTCAAAGCACTCGACCACGAGCGACAAGCGGACCTGGATCATTGGTGGCCGTGACGCCAATGCCGATCCCAAGGAGCTCAACTTGGTGCAGCAGACGGGCCTGAAGCGTAGCTTCACTACTGTGACCTCACCCACCGGCCGCGAGGCATCGAAGTCGGCCAACGGCAATGGCGTCTCACAGGCAGCCAACGACCTCGCGGGGCTAGAGATCAACAGCAACGGCAACGGGCACCAAGACAAGACGCCCAACCTGGCAAGCGCCGCGCATCTGAGCGCAGGCTGGGAGGCCGGGTACAACCGACTGGTACTCCGAGCGGAGGGCGTACTTTTCGAGGACCTGCAACTCCAGATCGGTCTGCGGTCGGAGTACCGCGAGGAGCTCGGCTGTCTGATCCTGTACTTTACGAACAAGAGCTCCTCGGCCATCAACTCCTTCACCACGACGCTGGATAACAAGGCGCCGGAGAAGCTGAAGACAGACATCAAGGGCCTGCCCGAGACTACTATCCCCCCCGACGGCCAAACGCAGCAGATGATCATGTTCGAGGCGCGGTCCCCTTTCGCCGACGCACCCACCATGCGCATCTCCTACCTCGCCGGCGCGCTGCAGGCGCTCACGCTACAACTCCCTGTCGTGCTACACAAGTACATGACGTCGGCGTCGCTGAGCGCAGACGACTTCTTCCGGCGGTGGAAGCAGATCGGGGGCGATGCGCGGGAGGCGCAGCGTGTGTTCGGCACCGTCGGCCGGGGCCGGACGATCAGTCGTGAGTTTACGCGGCGGGTGGTGGAGGGGTGCAAGTGGGGTGTGCTTGAAGGTGTGGATCCGAATCCTAAGAACCTGGTCGGGGCGACCATTTTGCATACTAGTGAGGGGGGCAAGTTTGGCTGCTTGATGCGCTTGGAGCCGAATTATGAGACGAATGTGGGTGTTCTAAAGCTGGTTTTGGGGGATGGTTGCTGACTGACTGGTGTAGATGTATCGGCTTACGATCCGCGCGACGGATGACTCGGTGCCGCCGATTCTGATGAAGACGATGGAGGAGCGGTTGTCTCAGGGCGAGAATCCGGCCGGCGAGTAGGCTTCTTTTCGAGGGGATGCGGTTTGATGGGAGTTGGTATGACTTGCATGAGCATGGGGGGTTGGTTGGATTACGACGCATGCCGAATGAGTATTACAAGGTGGGAGAAGGGGATGCTGGCAGCAAAGAAGTAGTCGATGGCGACGGAAATATCCCGCAACCAAGGAGAGGCTGCTCATTTTATGCTTCTGTGCGTCACTTTTGCTTCTGTACTTAGGCTCGGCATACCCATAGGATCGTGATACTAGCAGGCGTTCGCATACCACTCGTGTTATACAAATCGTCCCCCTACGCCGCCCCCTCAGCCGCACTCGTCTTCGCAGCCTCCCCTTTTGGCGGTCGCGCCCCGAAGATTGCACTCCCGACGCGCACCTCATCGCTGCCCAGCGCAATCGCGGCCTCGAAGTCCCCGCTCATGCCCATGCTAAGCTCCAGCTCTTGGACAGGTATGTCCAGCGCCGCAGCTACGTCGTCCCGCACCTTGCGCAGCGTTATAAAGTCCTCGTTCTCCTCCCCCGCAGCCGCGGCCTGACTCCGCGCTATCGCGCCTATGGTCATGAACCCCGCCAGCCGCAGCGCGGGACACGCGTCGCGGACGTGCGTTGCGAGTTCCAGGGCTGCTGGCGGGGTCACGCCGGACTTGGACGCTTCGCCGGAGGTATTTACTTGGATATAGATTCCGAGACGGAGCGGGGAGGAGGGGATATCGGACGTCGTGTTCGCCTCTTTCGCCTGAGCCTCGATGAAGGCCTTCCGCGCCTTATTCAGCGCGTCCGCCGTCCTCGCGCTATCGACGCTGGCAACGCAGAACAGGTTCGGGATGTGCGCGAGGGTTTTGCACTTGTTGCTCTGCAGCGCGCCGATGAAGTGCCAGTTTATGCTCTGGGGGAGGGCGGCGGCTTTGGAGGCGAGTTCTTGGACGTAGTTTTCGCCGAAGTGGCTGGGTGGGTTCGGGTTGGTGGGGGAGGGGGTGTGAAGGGCGAGGATGTCGCTGGGTGGTTTGAGTTTGGAGACGAGGAGGAGGCGGACGGCGCGGTGGGTTGGGTTTGCGGCGGCGATGTGTGAGGCTACGGTCGCGAGGTTGGCGAGGAGGGCCGCGGTGCGGGCGGGCGTGGGTGCCATGTCGTCGGGTGTGGGGGAGGACATCGCGGACGTGGTGGGTGTGGGGATGTTGGTGATGTGAAGCTTTGGTGGTGAGGGGATTAGGGCCGGGATCGCGCAGGTGCAGGTGGGACGATTTGATGCTTGTCATCGTCATCGTGCGTGTTTGTCCATTGTTATTTTTCCAACGCCACAGGGCCCCATTCCTTCAGCTTCATACATACTTTCTGCTCCGAAGCTTTCGGCTATATCGATAACTCCCTCTGAAGCTTCAATGCCCCCCCCCCTCAACATCCCGCCGCCTTCACGTGCTCCCCCGGAGGCATCGCAATGTATCCGGTACGGATGTACTTAGCCACCGATCAGCGCGTTCGCCGCTTCCTACGGCCGTAAACTCTCGGCCTCGCATGCCGTCCTGCAAGGCACAGCACAAGATTTCCATCAGCACCGCATCATAAGCTTCGCACCGTTGTCCCCATTTTATGCAACGATCGCTACATAGGCCGGATGAATAGCACCCGCGACTCGGAGCATCTTCATATCCCGGACCGCAACCCTCGCAATTCCTCCCATATCTCGGCCCATGTGAACCGCACCAAACCAGGCTCGCACTAGAAGCACGGATCGAAGCCCACGCTGATCTTCACTATCCTGCAACGTGGTATTGAACCCCAACTTGCCACGGGGCCGAGGCATCCATAAGTTACGCGCACGTGCGCCCTGTCCGCCTAACATTGAGACCTGGTCCGGGCGTTCCCAGCTCATATATCCCGCAACCCCAACCCACCTCCACGTTTCCCACGCCGCACACCAACCCTACCCGCACATCACCGACCGGAACAATGGCCTCCATCCTCACCGCGCCGCTAGGCCTGCTCGGCCAACCGCTTTTCACAGGCCCGCTCCTCCTGGCGCTGACGAGTGGACCGGAAGCCCTCCGCGGACCGCTCCTGCACCAGCTTGAGAGCTTCATCACGAAGATTGGCGTGAGCAGTATCACCACGCCGCGGGTGATTACGGCACTGAAGGTCCTGCTGGCGCTTGGACTGGGGCGGCGGGTGAATCGTGCGTTGAACGCGTGGGCGCTGAATAATTGGCGGTGGCGGGCGCAGACGGACAAGTGGACGTGGAATTGGGAGGTTGCGGTAGTGACGGGTGGGAGTAGTGGGATTGGGCTTGAGACGGTGAGGTTGTTGAGTAGGAAGGGGGTTAAGGTTGCGGTGTTGGATATTCAGGATTTGCCGGAGAGTGTGCAGAACTGTAAGCTTGGTGGCTCTTTTGGTGGGATGGGACTAATGGAGGGACAGACTCCAACATCAAGTTCTTCTACTGCGACGTCACTTCTCCCGACTCCATCTCCGAGGCCGCGGCTGCCGTGCGCAAGACATGGGACCACCCGAGCATCCTGATCAACAACGCCGGGATTGGCGGCCCGCACTCGCTGGTTGAGATGCCAACGGCGTGGGTCAGCAAGATCTTCACCATCAACATTGTGTCGCACTTTTGGTTGATCAAGGAGTTTCTCCCGAACATGATCGCCAAGGACAAGGGGCATATTGTCGGGCTCGCCAGCATGGCGAGCTGGGTTGCGCCGCCGGGGATTGTGGATTACGCGGCGACGAAGGCGGCCGTTACGGCGCTGCATGAGGGTGCGTGGAGTCACTACGCAGAGAACGAATGTATGGATCAAGCTAACTAGCCCTCCAGGCCTGAACATGGAAATCCGGCACCTGTACAAGACGCCCGGCGTGCTCAACACGATCGTGCACCCGAGCTGGGTGCGCACGCCGCTGGTCGGCGGCTTCGAAGACCACCTCGAGAAGACGCAGGGCGGGCTGATGAAGCCCGAATGGATCGCGCAGAAGATTGTGAAGCAGATTGTCAGCTGCCGCGGCGGTCAGCTTATTATCCCCAGCAAGCTGGCGTCGGCGACGAGGTTGCGTGGTGAGGCGAATTGGATTCAGGAGCTTATTCGCGATTTTGCGGTTGGAGGGGCTGCGTCGGAATTTCCGGATCAGGCGAAGAAGGCGGCGAAGTAGAGGGAGGGATGGGAGTTGGGGGAGTTGGAGGGGTGTGTATACGATAGGGAGGGTGTTTTGTGCAATAGGGATGTTGGAGAGCGGAGGCTTCTCCGGGATACGCTGGTGAAGCAATTGACGGAAGCATCACGAGCCTCACCAATATGGATCATGTGATGACAAGATGCATTTCCCGCTTGAGCATGCGCAAAGTCTGATATCAAGTTACCCGAGGATGCCATGGCGTCTCTGTAGCAACAACAATAAACGCGACAATGCGCCTCCATCCCTCACGCTGAAGCAACGTCGTCAGATCAGAGTTCATAGTCCGGCACCATAACCGACGGCGCGCACACCACGCCCTACCCACCCCACGCTATGATGCTTGGAGCCTACGTAGCCCTCCCGCCTCCAATAGCTAGCTCGTCTTCGACGTCGCCAGCATTTGCACCAACCTCCAAACAATGTGCGAAACAAAGCCATCAGACCACCAGAAAAATACATCGCGAAACCGCCATGAGCTGGCACCCTAACCTCCCCCCCTCGCCGAGAATACCGAGCACTCCGCCAACCCATCAGCCGAAGACGCAGATGCAGATACGGTTCGCAAAACGAAGAACACGGGCCCACCGCCCTGGGCCTTCTAGCTAGGCTTCTACCAAGACCGCTACCCAAGGCGCCGCGTCGTTAGAGCCCCTGCCACGCATTTGGCAAGATCCCGATCTCGCGCGCGCCGAGGGGACGAGGAAGCCTAGCGCGGCGGAGGGTGATGGGTTTGGCAGTGCGAGCCTTGCGGTTGTGAAGGGCGAGGTGAGGGGAACTTATGCCGTGCCCGTTGCGCGCAAATGCTCAGTCATATCCGCTCCGAACGGCGTGGGACAGATAGGACACAGCCTTACGGCGCGCAGAACTACGGAATTTTTGATAGCATCTGCGTCTTTCGACGAGGGGGCCCTGCCCTGCCGCTGATTCCCTGCCGTCATTTCGATGCGCCAATGCGCAGCGCGCTTGCGCTGCCGACTCGCTTGTGGTGTCCTGCGGGCGGCCTGCGTTTTTGGTTCCTGACGGGGGGGGGAGATCGGCGTTTGGGCGTGCCGATGGGGCGCAGGGTGGTGCGTGAGGCTGGGCGGCTTGGGATGATGGAGAAGGTAGGATTGTTTGTAGGTTCGAGGGGGATGGATTGCTATCAGGCTATCATGCATTCCATGGCGGGTTGGTGGTGCCTTGGATGGAGAGGGGGAGGATGAGCTGAGGATTCGGGAGTGATGAGAGGGAACGCTGGGAGGCCTTGCGTTTTGCTTCCTCTTCCAAGTGTTCTGTTCCTAGCATCACGGGGAAATGAGACGCTATCCTCGAGCGAGTTGTTGAGCCTCGCCGGGATGTTCCATCCTTACCCGTCCGCACCGTTTCTCCACCCGGGAAGCCGACCCCCCCTCCCCTCCCCGCCGAGTTCCTCGTTCCCCATCGGCATCGGACACTCCCAACCAACAGCAGTCTCCAAGCGTATCACAAAAGCGTGAGCCCGTGGACCCACACCTATTTTCATCCCCCCTTCCCTCGCGGCCGCAAAGCTTGTCTGCACCGGCGCGGCGCGCCTCGCACCAGTCGTATCCGCCCCTATTCCGCGGGGCTTTACGCCTCTCCGCCTTCCACCACATGTGTCGTTCTGCAAGCCTCGAAACGAAGTTTCTAAACCAATCCCTTTGCTCCATTCCTACGAGATGCACGGCCTCCACCGCCGTCCCCATCTCTACTGCGCTCCCCCCGTATACCAAAACCCATGCCGTAATATCAGCACCTCCGCCCCCCAAGCCTCGCCGTGCAACCCACCGCCCCCTGCGCACGCACAGCGCCAGCCTTCCGTATTCCTCGCACAGAGCACAGCCGCTTGGCTCCACCCTCTTATCAACCCGGGCGTCCCAGGCCCGCGGTGCGGCGCGTTTGTCTATCCCATTTGTATCCCACTTGCAAATCCTCCGTGTCCATCACCCATTGCCATCCATGCTGATCTGCCGCGAGCGAGGCCGCGCCGCGGGAAGAAGAAACGTCATTGCGAATTGAGAAACGCGACGAACCACGCTACTGATATTTGAGAGGGTTGAACTTTTTTTTGGGAGAGAAGGAAAAGGGATTCATGCGCGCGTTTTGGGGCGCGGCTGCGCTTTTCGTTGCGCTGCTGGCCCGCGGGGCGAGCGCGCAGGCGATTCGCTTCACCGGTGCGCCGGCGGAGGTCACGGTTGGAGAAGAGACAGTGATAACGTGGGAGTCGAGATACTATGGGGTACGAGGTTTCTTTCTGGAGCGAGCGCGAAGCGGATGCTAACCAGTACAGCCCGTCACGATAACCCTGCGCGAGGGCGAGCCATCGAACCTCCAGCCTGTGCGGCTGATTACCAGTATGTTTTCTCTCGGCCTTGTCCATTAGTTCGTCATATTGATGATAGTTGTAGCTACGGGCAATGGCGGTGCATATTCCTGGATCCCGGACGGCGCGCTCGAGCCCGGCGACGATTATGCCCTGTCCATCGAGCAGGACGGGTACAGCGACTACACGCTCATGTTCGGGATCAAGGCCGCAGCAGGGGCGATGACCACCACCTCCGAACCCACCAGCACCTCACCAACATCCACAAGCCCCCCCAAGGCCGCCGCCGCCGTCACCACCGGCAAAGCGCTCCCCTCCTCCACCGCCCTCGGCGTCCCTATGCCCACACCCACCTCCTCCTTCGACTCCACCCTCGGCGACGACGCACACCTCTCCACAACCGACAAAATCGCCATCGGCGTCGGCGTCCCCCTCGGCCTAATCCTCCTCTCCACCTTCGGCTACTGGCGACTGGCCAAAGTATTCGCGCACAAGCAATTACACGCCGGCGCCAACCTCCCGCTCTACAAGCACGGCAACGCCTCAACCCTGTCCACGCCCGCCGCCGGCGCGGGCGGCACCTCGCGCCCTGCTAGTCTGTGGGGCGCGCAGAGCGCGCGCTTCTCCTCCGTGTCACCAGAGCCGGGGAGGTCCGGGATGGGTAATGAAGATTTGGAGCTGCTGGTGCAGAATTCGGCGCCGGCGGGGTCGGGACATGGGCGCGCAGAGAGTGGGGCGAGTGTGGGTGGATTGCTCGCGGTGCCGGCGGTGGGGAAGAGCGGGTTGAGGCAGCAGTGGAATCCGGTATGAGTCTAGGAGAGGGCGAGGCGGTAATGATTCATGATGCGCGGGCGGCGTGTGGGGAGGGCGGCTGGGCGCGTGTGACTCCGGACGGCGGCGTGGATTAAGCACTCCCGAAATCGGGATAGAGCATAGACGCATTGCATTGGGCGGCGCGGTTTTTCTTGGATATCTGTCAGTTTAGCGGTTTACTCGCGTTTATATACCCCACCGGGACTCTCATACCAATTACTAGGACGTTTCCATTTCCGCCCCCAGTTGCAAAAAGGTGATATCTCTTCCTCAGCCCCGCTTTCCCACCGCCGTTGAGCCCTCTGCCCTACGCGGCTGACATTCCTTCCCGCTCCCCGCATGCCGTACTCACTGGCCGGTGGCAGAGGGATCCACTGCAGGACGAGGAGGGTGGAGATGGGATTGCGTGGTGGTGTGGCGTATGGGGTTGCGGATTGTGCATCTCAGCTGGCTCAACCGCAACGCTCTGGCCCAGTTCCCCTTAGCACCCGTGACAACGGTTCGTTCATTCAAAGCCAGGATGCTGGGCCGTTGGATGGACGATTTGCGGCGGAGTACGGTGTGGACCGCGGGTTAGGGTTGGGGATGTGTTGCGAAGGTGGGCATGCCCTTGCCCTACGTCATCCATCACAGCGGCCGATGTCGGATTTGATGCTGGTGCCGACGTCCAAGACGGCCTACACGAGGCTTTTAAACCGCAAGACACCATCAGAGTTAGCAGGAGCGAGAAGCGATCAAATCATGTGCATCGTATTGCTACGTTTCATCTCTCAGCGGCCCGAACCATCAGACCCATGGGGACAGAACACCGAACGCCTGATCACCGACCTCAAGCATACATAAGCTGCAGCTCACATCCCGTCCGTACACTACTTGGTTGTGAAATCCGTCTCGTGGGCCGAAGCCGTCTCCGTGCCATCACAAGTGCAGTGGTCTAGTACCGTCAGAAACAGTCTTGCAAGGTCAAAGCCTCAACCTACTCTTGGGCCGCTTCCCACACTCGCACGTCTCAGCCGGCTTCTTGTTCTCCGTCTCGGCGCGGGAGCAGGTGCAGTCGAGAGCGGGGCGCTGGCCTATGCTTATCAGTATCAATATATGAGAGAAGAAGGGAGGCGCATACCGCACGAGCAGGTCGCACCACCGAGCTTGTTCTCCGCCGACGACCGCTCGCATGTGCAGTGCATAGCTGCGTTCTTGCCGCACGAGCAGCGGGCTTCAGCAGCACAGGCGCAGGTCTCGCCGGAGCGGCGGCAGCAGTCGACGGGGACGGCGTGGGTAGGTGTCATGGTTGCGGGTGTAGTGGAAAGTTGGAGGGGTGGGAAGTGGAAGGTTTGCAGAGCAGAAGTTTGGGAAGACGGACGAGTTCGGTTGTTTGCTTGCGAAGAGGGAGGTTTGCTTGCGAAGAGGCTGATGTGAATGTATCTTTTGTCGCAGGCTCGTTGCACTTTATATACCTGTTCCTTCACCCACCGGCTGACCCGCGACCTCTCAGTCGAGCCTTGTGGAGACGTTCAGCGCTGGCCAATCAGCATGAGCCTAATTCTAAGCTACAAGGGGTGAGGCTGGCGGATTGGGCTTGGCTTGCCACCAGTAGATACCCGGCCTGGAACTAGCCTTTGATATTCCCGACGTCACACCACTACAGGGGGTTTGAGCCAAAGGATGCACGGTGATGGGAAATGCACTGCTCATGACTGGATGTAGGAGTGGAGCTTTGCTCTTGAGCAGACACGAGGCGGTCAAAGAAAGATGGGCGGCTCTGAGCGGAATTCCCGCGCTCCAAATCGGGTAGTCTGTGTGACATTTGACAGCTTCGAGCCGATATCACATCAACCAATCCCAGGGAGACAATTTCAAAGCTCCCCACATGCTCTACCGTGGCAGACTCACACGACAAGCTTCAACCCATAGCAAGCATCCCATTTCCAAACTCAACCACCCCTCCATCCCCATCTCACCAAACCCCCGGCACAAACCTCGCCGTCCTCTCACTCCAACTCACCCACTGCCCCCCAATAACCTCCCTCAACATCCCCTCCTCCTCCGCGACCCTCTTCCACAAAACCTTCACCTCAACCGCCGCCACTCTCATCAGCACCGCTGCCCTAACCCCCTGTCCCCATCACCATACCAGCCCAAACGGTGCCCAGTTCGCCCACCCCCCATCCACATTCCCCCACAGCCCAACCGCGCCCACCATAGCCGCCAAATCAGGCACATAACTCGGATGCTGGCACAAGGCATACAGTCCATCCGTGACCAAGCCCGCCGGCCGCGCGAGCTCGAATGTAAACGCAGATCCGAGCTGCGCGTACGCGATTAGACGCACCGCGGATCCGCCGATCATCAGTGCGAGCCAGAATATCGTGCCCGCGTTCCAGGTGCATCGGCGAGGGTTCAGGAGCTCTGGGTGCCAGAAGATGAGCCGGACGGCCTCGCCGGAGAGGAGGGTAGGGAAGGTCCAGAGTGTCGCGAAGGCGAGGTGTATGGTGCTGATGATCAAGGTGATGAGCATGCGCGGGTAGGCGAGATCAATTGGCAGGCTGTCGGTGTGGTGCTTAGTATCTGATGAGAGCGCCGGGTTTGGAGAGGTCTAGGCCCGGCGCGCGAGGTCGGCGGCTAGGGCGAAGGAGGCGAGGAGGGCGACTCTGGAGAGTTGTCATTTTAGTAGTACCTTTACGGATGTACTAGTAAGCTAGGTAGTAGGATCGTGAGCTGTATATAGAGTTGCGGATGGAGGTTGAACTTCCAGGCTGTCTCAGCTTGGCAGGGTACGCGCCAGGGGACCAAAGTTTGCATGTGGCTTGCGGCTTCACCGAATGGATAAGGGAAGGATGCTTCACTGGCCTTCTTTGGGGCGCAAAACCTGAACTATTGAAGCTGGCAAGGCTGGCTGAGCGTACATGTAGAAACGCTGATATAAAGCGAGGAGCACACCAACAGCTTCAGGTGATTAACCAGCCTTGTTGCCAACCCCGCGAGCCCCGCAACCTCAGCCTTTCTTGGTTCAGTACTACTCCTACGACACCCGCTAGTGAACACAAGGACAGAATAATCAGGAAATAAAGGAGCAGTAACCGCAGCCCCCATGCTCAACCGAATGCAAATGCCATCGCCCATCAAACCCCGAAGCCCCCAGAGCCCAGTAGTCCTATTTCTTCCGCCCGCTCTCGAAACTGACATCAAGCTGCCACAGCGAATCCCAAATCCCGGTTCCCCGCTTCGGCTTCGCTTTAGCCGGCGACAGCAACCCACTTCCCGACCCAGACGGGCCGGCGTCGGGATTATTGACAAAGCTCGTGACGCGCTGCAGCGCACTCGTCGCGCCGAGCGGCGACGTCAAATGGCCGGCGGGCGAGGCCGTGACATGCACAAGACTCGAATCTTTACCCTACACGCGTCAAACGACAGAGCACAACGTTAGCGCATCAGAAACGCACTCTGCCCAAAGATCGGGCTCCACAGCAATTCGCCCCGTACCTCGTCCTGCACAGGCGTTTCGCCCGACTCGCCGCGCACGCTGCTCAGGCTCTCGGTCCGCAGGTGGCTCGGCCGGGCCGGCCGCGTGCTTTCCGGCGTCCTGGCTCCTCCTTCCGCTTCACGCCCGAGGGCGAGGCCCAGGCCTACTTGGCCGCTTTTCTTGCTTGTTGTGCTGCTGCGTCGGCTGTCGAGGCTCTTGCTCAGGGTCCGGCTGACCTCCTCCGTTGCTTCGCCGGGCTTCTTCTTCGACACCCGGATGCTGCCCCGCGCATCTACGTTCGCCGCTGCAACTGTGCTCTTGCCCAGGCCCGGCGTGCTGGGAGCACCGGGTTTCTCCTCCGCCGCATCGAGTAGGTACCATCTCAACCCGTCGGAAAGGTGGAAGGGATTGTCATCGTCGTCCTGTTCTGCTTCGTCTCCCGCCCGCGCCGCATGGACTGCCTTCGAGAGATCCACGATGCGTTCCTCAACCCGCGAAATGCGCGCCACAATCCACTCCTTATTCGCAAGGCGATGGGCCTCTGTTTCGCGCAAAAAGTAGTGTGGTGCACCGACGTTGAACGCCGCCCACGGCCGTGTAGCCTGGTTACGAGTGGGGAGGAATAGTGCCAAGTCGCCCTCTTTGAAGGCACGGTAAGCAAGCTTTTCGTGCGCCTCGGACTGCATACGGATCGCCTTGTCGCGGTATCCACGCGCCTCCTTCTGCCACTTGCGTGCTGTGTGCTCCATGTCACGCATGCGCTTGGTGATCGCATCAGCAACGGTGTCGAGATTGAAACGCGTGACCAGGCCCATGTATTCCGTGAATTTGGTCTCTTCGTCTGCAGGGGAATCCTTCTCCATCCAAAGCAATGAGCTGAGGTCGGAGAGATCGGGAATGGATCGCGAGGGAGGGGGCCCCATGAGCGAGCGGGATTGAGCGATGGAACCGTCAGTGGGCAACATGGTACTTGCGCCTGACCTCGACGCCCTCTGGACGATCATGTTGTTATCCGTGTACGAAATGACGAAACCGAGAGTCTCGAGGAGACGGTTGAGACGGTCGTTGTGTCCATACAGCGTTTGGGTGAGGATTTTGGCACGCTGCAAGCGCTGCTGAAGGCGCGCCTTTTGCGCTTCCGAGACGTCCTGGAGCTGCCGGTACTTGCTCTGAAGGGAGAACAACTCGACGTCCAGGCTGTTGACGTGCGAATTCGTCTCTGCGAGCTTAGAGGACAACTTCGAGATCTTGGCCTCTTCATCCGCAACACGTTTCCGCAAAGCTTCAGAGCCGGTCTCGCCTTCTGCGAACTTCGCGCGAAGGCCTTTGAGGTGTTCCCGCTCCTCCTCAAGCTCTACTGACACAGACTCAGCCTTGGCCTCAGATGCGTCCAGTTCCTCTTTGAGCCTCGTGACTTCTGATTCATGCTCCCTCAGTTTCCCAGTAAGAGCGGCAAGCTCAGCTGTGTGGCTCTGGAGCTTCGATTCGAGGCTTGCATTTCCTGACTGAGCCATGGACAGCGCCTGCGTCAGATCCTTGATGTGGTTACCCGAACGCTCAGCCAGCACATCCAGCCCAGCGAACAGTTCTCCGAGATCATCGGGGACAGACTCGTCGCCCGAGAGTAGAGAGTAGAGACTTTGTAGAGCAGTCTTGCGATAGGCATCACCCTCGTCACGAGACTTGAGGCTGGCTTCGAGTCTCCTGGCGTGTTGCTCTGCCTTCCGAACATCCTCAGTAGCATTCTTGCGCGCTTGTTCCAGCTCCTGAGCAAGTCCCTGCATCTTAGTGTTCGTCGTGGTTTGTTCGTTATCCCTACTTCCAAGCAGCCGATCAATCTCATCTTCCAGCTCCTCGACTTTATTCTTGTAGCGCCCAATCTCTTCCTCCAGAGACTTGCGCTCCTCGGTAAACTCACGTTGCAGCGCATCCATGTTCTCCATGATGTCTCGCTTGGTAGAGTTCGCTTCATCCACTTCCTTCTGCTGCGCTTCCCGCGTGTCTTTTTGTGCCATCATTTCGCGAGCTAGCGTTTGCCGAGCATCTTTCTCAGCCGCGAGTTCAGCTTCGAGTTGAAGAATGCGGCGGGTGAGGGCTTTCTCTTCGCCGCCCTGGTTTGCCGAGAACCGTCGTGAGGAGATAGATGACCGGCGGGAGAGTTCCCCATGAGGACGTGGTGAGGTAATGGGTAAAGGCCGGTCGGAGGCGTCGACCGGGGTGACTGGCTCAGGGAACCCGCTTGCTTGCGAGCCACCGTTCGTGAGTGACAAGCGGTTGATGTGGCTTTGACGATGGAGCAAATCCTCAAGCTTGCGAATGCGACTCCGGAGGCCTTTCGATTCGTCTTCTAGCTTCAAGTTGGCCTCGCGAAGAATGCGCGTGTCGTCCTCGCCACGGAGAAGGAGAGAGCCGCGCCCAAAGCCAGCTTCGTGAATGCTACCCATCTTGAACACTTTGGCACGTTTGACTTGCTGCCGGGTCGGTTTGTCAAGGTCGCGGAGCATTTGCTGGAGCGATTCGACCGTCTCTTCTTGTCCGGGAAGGGTTGCCAGGCTCTTGACGTAATCTTCGACGTCTTGACGCACGACGCTTGGCCACTCATAGTCGTCGCCTTGCACATTTATCTCGACTCCAAGCACCCTTCCGTCAAGACCCTCAAGGACCACGTCGTTTAGGCCTTTGGCCCACTTCTTCCGCCTCTTATGCTCCTCTTCTTGATACCCCGCAAGCTCCTCTGCCAGGGAGGCCGAATCCTTCTTCATCTTATCCGCCCACTCTTTTCTCCGCACAGCCTCTAGCAGTAATGACCCGTATGTAAGTGGTATCCGAGCTACGAGCGTCGCACGGTCAAACGCTGCCATGCCTTCCTCTGGAATTTGCAACGCATTAAGCTCTTTGTGCACCTCCGCTAGCGTGCTCTCGATAATGGCGATCCGCTGTAGATGCTCAAGGGTCCGCTGGACGAGGGCGTTCTTCTGCTCCACGACAAACCGGCCGAGCTCGCCCATCTCTTTGGAGTACTCCCGGATGTTGGGAAGGAAGTTCCGAGTGTGCAGCAGCGCGATCTTGGACGCCTGCGCGACCGATTTGGCATCGCTCCCGAGAGTAAGGACGTGATCGCAATCGGACGCTACTTTCGCCGCAATCGCGTGGATTTCCTGGAGCAGACGTCCGGGCTCCTCTGGGTTGTCGCGAGTGAGCTCGCTCTTCATCATGTCGATATCATTTTTCAGCCCCTCGTACTGCGAGCATACATCCTCCAACGCGCCTCCGAGCTCCTTGAGTCGGGCTACGAAGCCCTCGAGCACCGCTTTGCTTTCTTCTACTGCCTTGCGCGCGGACTGAGGTTCGACCAACGTGGCGAGGGTTCCGTCAGCTTTCAGGCTTTTCGATTCATCCGTATCAACTCCGAAGAATCGACCAAACTCGGCATTTGCTTTGACGCCCTGTAACCTCCCCATCTCCTCCTCCCACTCCTGCAAGTTGAATCCTCCGACCGACTGCCGCACATCTTCAAACCAGGCTTTTGCTTCAGCGTATTTCGCCTCCAAGCCTTTCACATGGGTGTCGTGACTTAGGGTGGCAATTCTCAGGCCCTTCTCCACCACAGCACGCTTCTGCATGACCGCTTCCGCATTGCTGCTCATGGACCGGCATGCTTCCAATACCGAGATGGCCCATGCGCGTCGCTGAGCAAAGAGATTCTGCCAGGCCGTGATGCTCGTTTGTGAGGTAAGGGTATCAGGGAAGGGAGGTGCATTGTAGGACGGCGGGAGGGGGGTGAGGGGCGCAAGTTGGTTGGTTTGACTGCTACTCGACGGGGATGGTGTGAAAAGAGGTCGGGGAAAGAGATAGAGTTCCCTCTAGTCGATGTCAGCGTGCTACACTTGATAACCGTAGGGAAGTGCCATTTCCGTAAACAATGCGGAAGCGCCGATGGGACAGCGCACAATCCAGGCTCCAGGCAAACGCCCAACATCGATCATACGAGATCACATACCTCCGTCAGCAGCGTCTGCAGCTTGGCATGCTTCCCTTTGAGGGTCAAGAGAATCTGGTCGTGGGTGGGAATGCCCGTTGCCTTCGCTATCCATGATCGCAGCGCATCTAGCGAGGTCGGGACGGGGTTCGCGCAAGTGATGCACTCTCCCGAAGGTACAATAGAGATTTGTAACGACATGGGCGGCGGTGAGGCGTCATTACCGCATGGGAGTTCAATGTTGCTGCCGTCTGGATATGCACATGGAATGGGTCTCGCGGGGAAGACGGGGTTGCGGAGGGTGGCGGAGGGAGGGGACAGCTGCCTGTCGGAGGCTTGTAGAAGATTATATGCAGGCGGAATAGGGAGCGAGCAAACGCAAGAATGCAAAACAGATTTGAATTACTCAAGGAACGGAGTAGAGGGAAGTGCGACTTGAAGGTGTTGAGAGGTGAGTCTCTCATATGGGGGAGCGCGCCTAGGAGCGAGGTGAATGACAGGGGCGCGTCGGTGGATCGGTGATAGGCAACTCTTGGGGTGCCTGTGGTCCTGTGCCTCAAAGAACGCCTCTCCATCATGCTCCCTGGCTATCACGAGAATCTACAAACCCGAGTCACATGCCTCCGTCAGCACTCACCTGCAAGACATTTTATGCTGTAGCGTGACAGTTTACTTTCCTGCATACCGATAGAACGGCACAAACGAAGCAAAATGGCTTCGCCTCAAGAGGCTGGTGACGCCGCATTAGATCTTGACGAAATACAGCGTCTGGTGCAGGCTTCATCAGCCACTCAGCAACTGAGTGATGAAGAGCAGGAAGTTTTGAAGCTTTGGGACCAACTCCAGGAGACGCAGCTTGAGTGTGCCTTTCTCCAGGCACAGGAAAATGCTGAGCTTGGTTCGTCATGACACCTCTTGTTCTCTGCATCAGGCATATCACCATATCTACCCTGTGCACAGCTAACGACACTCCCAGCTGCTCCTGGGTCAATATCAGAATCCGACCTCCAGGCCGCTCTCCAGTCTGCTGAGAAAGCTGTCCTCCAAGCCCGCGGAACTCATGCCGTTCGCCAACAAGCTATCCAGAGCGTTCTCGTCGCCGATCCCACTCTGAAGGCCGTCCATGGCGGTGCAACAGACTCCAATCTCCAGCGGTAAGTTTCTTGAACCTCGTTTCTCCCTCCCCGCCTTATGGTGCACCGTGTAAGGGCATGAGTAAGGCGTGGGGGAATGTTTCTAAACACAATGAAGTGTTTGACATAAGCGCCTTTTCTTCACGTGGCGTTTGCCTTACCCGGTTTCCCAACATCTCGGCGTCTTATTCTTACTGAAGTTAGATATCTGCCTTCGCGAGATACTCTTGGCCTCATCCACTCGCACCTGAGTTCGAGACTGGCTGCACGACACTCTGAACTGGCCTCCGTTACCAAGGAGCTTCAAGGCCTCAATAAAGCCAATGCGGAACTCGCATCCCAGCTTGTAACCCTCGCTACGGAGCTAAAGGACCCTTCCACTCCCGACGAGCTTGCTGTAGATGGCACAACGCGAGCTAAACTGGAAGAGTTGGGTGAAAAGGTTGCCACTGCTAGACGACGCTGGAGGGTCATGAAGAGCTTGGTTTCCGGGGTCGTAGCTGGAAGCGGCGTGGACTGGGTACGTGATGAAGAGTTGCGGGAGTTGGTTGAGGATGAAGAGGGAGAAATGGGGTGATGGAAAGAGGGACAATATCCACCCTAACTATCGAAGGGCATCTTGACCTTCAAACGAGCTTGGGCCTACGTCATTGGTCCGGCGAGCTGAAGCTTCATGGCTTGGAACTTGAGAAAACTCCATGTTCCAGCCGAAATGGCATATGGGTCCAGGTACCTGTGGAGCTTGCATATAGTCTAAAGGGCTCGACGATAAGCAGACGGGATGCCTCGAAGCTCCCGAGACGAGTTGCGTTGTTTTGAGACATTTCACGC
Organism: Trichodelitschia bisporula; assembly: GCA_010356995.1. Lineage (NCBI taxonomy): Eukaryota > Fungi > Ascomycota > Dothideomycetes > Phaeotrichales > Phaeotrichaceae > Trichodelitschia > Trichodelitschia bisporula. The sequence goes on from ML996700.1 coordinate 89,202, forward strand.
ACTCATGGCACTGGCGTTGCGGTATCCTCCTCGGATTGATCGCATATCTATGTTGAAGTCGAAAGTCGAAAGTCCAGATATCAGCGTATATGCACGCTCTCAGATGCTCAAAGGTTTTAATCAAAGCTCCGCGCGGAAGTTATCTCGTTCCTAGTCCTTACGGAGCTACCGTATCCTTGTTAACCCCTCCGTGCCCTCTTATTGCGCCCAGCTCCCCGCTTTTCACGCCATCATTCCATTCACTCCACCTGCCCAAATGCTCATACGGGGCACGATAGAACTAAAGGGATGCCGTCGCCTACGAAGTAGTTCTATTCGCGCAGCTCTGAAGCACTCCAACGTCGTCATTGGGCTATCCCACTTCGTATTAACGCAGTAGGGGCCGATCTTGGATTGCTTGGCCAGTGCTCTGTGCGTGTGGCCCGCCGCAGAACACATAACACGCGCAACATTCCCACGTTCGGTCTGCTCCGTCCTCTCGACCTTCCCAAACTTCCCCAATTCCAGAGTCTTTAGCGCTTCATTCAGCTTGCGAGTTTTTTTACCGCCCATTCTGCAAAGGACCACCTGCGCATTGTCGCGCCATCTTCGCGATGCTCTGGACAACGGTCGTGGATGTGCTCGCCACTATTCAGTACTGGATAAAGACCTTTTGCGTAGGTCAAAATCGCTTTTCTACTATGCCTTGTCCAGGTTTCTGACTTCATGACCGTAGATATTGATGGGATTCCTCACCATCGGTCCTTGGGCTCTCATGCTCCTCTATGATCTTGTCCTCTATTTCTGGCGATCCATCACCTACGAACTGCCCATAATTGGAGGGCGAGCTCGAGGCAGAACCCGACCCCGCGCTCCAACTCTCACAGAGAGACCTGATGGGGACCCGCGCCGGATTGGACTTGTGAAGGTTAAGTCGCTGACAGGCGACGGTTCACCTGCGGCGGTGTTGGAGGGTCTGGCGACCACTTCTACCCTTCGGCGGCGGCACCCAGACTCGGATGGAGACTCGAGGGATTGAAGCAGGAATTAGTGCCGCCAACCGGAGGGATACGTGTCACCATTGACGGCCCAAGATCGAGAAAGTCGATTTCTCGTAAGGGACTCGCTGCCTGCAAGTTCAGATGTCGTCGCACCTACCCTTTTTTTGGAGGATGACGGTCCTCTGCCTCTGCAGCGGATGCCATCTCACACATCATGTGCGCTGCCACACCCACAGGGGCTTCGGTAAGCAGATCTGATGCAAAGCAAGTTTTGTCGTTGAACCTAAGAAGGCTCGACTACGCGAGCTGGCAAGCCGACCATGGATGGATGCTCGGAGAACACCAGCTATGCTGTTACGGTACATATGCGGCGAGCTAGGTTCTATGGACCTATACCATCAGCTTCATGGCAGGCCTGGTTCCGCTCCTCAGGTAGCATGGATCAACACGCGCGCATCCGATTCTGCCTATGCTAGCTCATTTCTTGCTATTGCTTCTGGGCCGTCTTGCCGGGAACAAATATCACTCCAGACCGGCAGCTTCGGATTAGGGGCTCGTTCACCCCGCGTCATGTTTGCCTGTTGCACAGAACTTGTCTCACAGCTAGCTCATGACAGGGCGTACGACCTATTCGCGCCAATCGTTTACCAACCGAGAAGGTCGTGAACCCTTCCAACTAACCTTCGAACTTGAACCTTCCCCCTATCAATGTTGAGAACCATTGTACGGCTATTGACAGCACATCTGTGCTCCTTCACCAGGGGCTACACTGTAACGGTCAGCGCAATGGAGTCGGGTATTCCGGCTCGTATTCCGTGCCTTTGGACCAGGCGGAGAAGAGACCTGTAACTGTCTGTACACCTCACCGACGCGATTCCAATTTCTCAAGTTGTATATATAACTTCCCTCTCCTGCACCACAGTCCCATCTATCGTTCATGTCGGACCTGAAGCAAATCCGCAAAGTCAAGAATATGGATGATTTCCGCTTTCCTCCTTCGCTTCCCGCCTCCTACGATATGGAACCCCGTTCCTCGCATGCAGAAATTGAAGCAGCCTTATCTCATGTTCATGCCTCCTTGCGTCCAGACTACGTGGGCATTCCAATACCATCTCCAGGGTCGTACTCTTCGAGGACATCGCCTGGATATCCATTTGGGATGGCCAGCGAATATGCCAGAGCAGACACTGACGAAGTAGTGCGGAGGTAAGTCCTTTGCAATCTGCTGGCTTCCGGCAGATGCTGATGAGCTACAGGACGAACCTGGCAGTCCAGCTCGTCAACGGGCAGATTGCTCATTCGGCTAGATATGCGCAGGTGCAGCCCAAGATTTGTCGCGACGGCAGGTTCCCCAACGAGTTCCGGGCTCCGAAGACAGTCGAGGAGCTGCGGTCCATGGATCGTGAGTACTATTCTCCTCTGGACTCTAGTACGACTATAGCCGCTGACTTTCGGCAAAGCGTCATCTCTCGACCGCGTCCTCGGTGCATACCAGCTCCCGACCGACATGCGCTCGCTCAGGCTCACGTCGCGCGATACTGCGAGCTCCAAGGTGGCCAACCTGGCGAAGCTATGCACGCTGTTTGATTTTCTGGGTGCAAGCCGAATTGCTGATCATGAGAGGCTGAAGAGGAATGCGATTATGCCGTTCTAGCGGCTTTACACTGTTAATGTGGCTGCTCTACACTTGAAATGGCGGAAGCTGCGCATCAAAGGGCTGTTCGAAGAGTGAGCGTATTGGGGCAAGCTAGTATGCAATCATCTCTCGCGGGTATGATGTACTGGCGCTTTGACAAGCGAACTTTCACGCCTTGTACCCCGATAGATCAGACATGCTAGGCCAGAGGAGCCCCAGCACTACAGCCTACATCAGGTGGCCATAAGAGCAAACTCAATTCATCATGTACAATTGTGCTACTTTGCCATTAGGCAAACGTTGGGGTGCTCCATCCCCGCCCTAATTCGGCGGGCCTCTGAGCTTCATGGTGCGGCGAGCGGAATTCTTTTAGGAGGCTACCTTTGAGGTACAACCTGTAGCATAGGGCTGCTTCTAGAATTCCGCCTTGCCTTCTGTGTTCATTCCACCTCTGACTCATAGCCATATCCATCCGATGGTAAGATTAGTAACATTGGTTGAAATGGTAAGTCGGGATAGCTATTGACTCCAGCGAATCCCAGGGCTCGGACCATTAATTTACCTCTTTCTGGTTCCAGTGGGCATGCGCTCCCCTAGATTAAATCGATACCTCACTCCATCTTCAAGCTTTAGATTTCCTGTTGGAGTGTCGCGATGTTACAGCGTTGGAGTGCTGGAGTGTTGGAGTGTTGGTTCGCCATCCATTTCCGTAACGGGTAACCACCGGCCCCGCGCCTCGTCGGACCTTCCTGGAGCCACGTTTGGGTTAAACGAGGTACGGTGTAGCTTAGCAGGTTCTTTAAGTTAACCTCAGTCCCGTCGCGATGCAAAGATGCTGATACTAAACTGATTCAATTGCCATGATGCGCTCGTTTGTAGATCCTATGGTTCTGCTAATCTGCTTCCTCTGCATCTCCTTCAGTTCAGCCCAGTAAGATCCCCGATAGCATCCCAATGCCCGTACTAACTTTCCAGATCATCATGTCCCCAGCCAGCTGGCCTCCATGCCGCAGCCAAAGCATCAGGAAAGCTCTACTTCGGCACGGCCTTCGACGACCCAGAACTGAGCGACCTCCCCTTCGCAGCCCTGCTGAACAACACCTCTGACTTCGGGCAAATAACACCAGGCAACGCAATGAAAGTGAGCCCACCACCCTCCACCTTATTCTCACCATCTAGAGCTAACCACCCAGTTCGACGCCACCCACCCAACACCCACACAATACACCCTCTCCCGTGCCTCATCCGCTGTCTCCCTCGCCGCCGCAAACGGACAACTCCTCCGCTGCCACACGCTGGTCTGGCACTCCCAGCTCCCGGGCTGGATCACCAACCCGCCCACACCGTGGACAAACGACACCCTAACCCCCGTCCTGCAAGAGCACATTCACACCCTCGCCTCCGCCTTCAAGGGTCGCTGCGCTGCTTGGGACGTAGTGAACGAGGCGCTTAATGAGGACGGTACGTGGCGGGACACCGTGTGGTACCGCACGATCGGCGAGGCATACGTGCCGCTTGCGTTTGAGGTGGCGGCGAAGGCGGACCCGAGTGTGAAGTTATACTACAATGATTACAACATTGAAAGTGAGGGTGCGAAGGCGGAGGGAGTGCGGCGGATCGTGAAGCTAGTCAAGGTACGTCGGGGCTGTCCCGTCAGTTCGCTTTCCGGAGAGTACTTGCTTACCGAGTAGGATCGTGGTATCCCCATCCACGGGGTCGGCCTCCAAGCGCACCTCGTGTCCGGCTCCGCGCCATCGACTGCTGACCTCGCCCGCGTAATGGTGAGCTACACAGCGTTGGGCGTCGATGCCGCGATTACAGAGCTCGACGTGCGGATCAAAGATGCAGATGCCGGGGCGACGGCGGAGACGCGGCAGGCGACCGAGTATGCGAACGTAATTAAGGCGTGCAAGACTGTTGCGCGGTGTGTGGGCGTGACGGTGTGGGGTATTTCGGATAGGCATTCGTGGGGTGAGTGTGTTTGGCATTCCGATGAGGTTGATGGAGTGGCTGACGGGTTAGTGCCGGGAACATTTAAGGGCGAGGGCCATGCGTTGCCCTGGGATAAGGATCTGAAGAAGAAGCCTGCGTATAAGGCGATGATTGATGCGTGGATGTTGGGGCAGATATGCCCCATGGGGGGGAGGAGCGGGGCGTAGCGGATAGTGGTAATGGGATGATGACACAAAAATGAAGCCAACTAGTAACGGAAGGTAGAGACTGCTCGGTAATGCATAAGGCAACAAATAACTGAGATTGAGACTGCACCGTCAGCGGTGGTAAAAATCGGACGGAAATGCGAAATCAACGCTCACCTAGCTTGTACACAAATCGAACCCCGGTCAAAGATACACCAACTTCAAGCTGAATCTCGGCCATTGGCCTCTCCAATTCGAAGACTACAATAACTTCGCCGCCTACCCCATCATGCTAACTTCAATGCATCCGCCTTCAAGTCCCTACCGCAAGAGGCTGTTATGCCTCCCCTGGCGATGATAAGTAAACGCTTCATCGACAGATCGACGTAACCCTGGTGCATCCAAGCTCTACAGCACGCGTACGGGACTTCGTGCATGTTGTACAGATATTACCCCGATCCCTAGTACAAGGCTTCACTCTCCAGACCCCTGCATCCCATCTCAAGCCACCGGCGGATTGGTGATGACGCCTTCGTATTCCCGTGATGCGATGTAGTCCAGCGTGCGTTGGAAATGACGTCGCGGATTTTCCAGTGCGTTGGCAATAGCTGGATCTGCGCCCTGCAGGTTGGAGTGGATGAGCTCAATGAGCCCATTAAGGTACTTCGTCGTAACCTATGCATCCCAGTTAAACCCCGCGTTGAATAACATCATCATTTCAAGACTTACCGCCTCGTTCTCCTGGTCGAAGTAGTAGACGTATCTGTTTAGAATCTCCACGAAGAGCTCAATGGACACTGCAGTATCCATGCAGGCATCTGCGACACGGAGCGCACGCTGCAAGCACTCAAGCACGCGCTTTCCATCACGATAGAGCTGTACCTCATCAGTTACTGATGAGCCCTATTTTAAGTCACATACCTCTTTCGACTCATCCTCATTGAGTACCCGAATCTCGGTTGCCCACCAGAGATGGCTTGCCATGTATACAGCGCGACACTGATCCGGTTTTTTTAGGAGTTTGCTTCCGTGCAACGCGCACTTGGTAATGAGCGTGTCGTAATTGTCCCTGGTGAAGTTGCGCGTCGAGTGCAGCCCGCCCGCAATGACACATACTGCCTGGAATTGAGCACGAGAATCGCTGATCGCCTCTTCGTACACGGTAAAGGCCTGCGCGAAGAATTCGTAGGCGATTTCCTCGTGCCCAGTCTGGTCGGCAACCTGGCCACAAGCTACAAAAAGCCGGAGAGCCATGTCGTTGAAGCCAGTGACGCGGGTGTAGAGTTGCGAAAGCATCTGGTGCAAGAACTTGTACAGCGCAGCAGATTGGGTTGACCAGTTATCATCCAAGTGCTCGCGAGCCTTGTAGCGTCGCGCAAGCTTGATTGCTTGAGTGACGAGGGGAGGGTAGGTATATTTAGTCCGCTCAACGCCTTCTGAGAAGGCCTTTTGCGCTGTTTGCAGGAGCTTCGCCCAATTAGCAGGTTTTCGAACCAGACAAGAAGTAGTACCTTGAACTGGTCATCGTTTGTGTTGCCTTTGAGCAAGTGAACGATACGCGCCAGCCATCCCTGCTCTTCAACTGTCTCATCAGTCTCCGCGCCTTTCCTTTGCAGAGGACCGCCGGGATATCCTCCAGCTTGCTGCATTCCTTCCTTGATGATGACCTTGAGGACCTCGAGGATGGCTTTGAGGTTCTCTTCTGAGTCGATGTTGATCTGATTCTTCAGCAAAGCCCGCGCGATCTCCCCAGCAACTGCTCTTCGTGTGGGGTAAGGTTGATCTTGCTGCAGAGGAATGAAGCTGGGAAGCGCCAGGGCGGTGAATATGGAAACGTACGACCGAACAGGCGCCAGGAGCAGATTGAGGATGTTGGTTTGTGCGGCCTGTGAATGCAAGTCTGCACTGTTGGCATGCTGGGCGACGTTCTCTCTTGCGAACTCCAGAACCTGGTCGACGTAGTCTAACCGATCGGGGTACACGTTTCTGGTTATATTAGCAAGTGGGGATAGTTCTCAAGTGTCATCACTTACAGGGCAAGATTGGTGAGTGACACGAGGAGCGCAATGGCATCCGCGAGTGGTAAGCGCTGCAGCTTGATGAGACTCGTCACTTGCTCGTGGAATATTTCGAAGAGCTTTATGCTGTCCGGAATTCCCCGCGTCTTCGTTTCGGCTTCGGCTTCCGGCTCTTCGCTACCAGCTAGGGTCGGTGCTCTCGAGTCAACGGGAGTATCAGCAGTCTCTCCGTTCTGATGAGACTCTGGCACAGCATCCTTGGAGAGCTTCAAGCGCTCTAGAAGCTTCACGGTCGCTTCCTCCTCGTTCTTTTGACGATCCTCGGGGGTCTCGGCGTTGGCTTCTCGAGCGGAATAAGCCGAAAGTCTGTCCATCAAGCCAATGACGATCGCCTTCACATTGACCTGAGGATGTAGCCGCGCGGTTGCCGAGAGGAACTGATCCAGCGTGTGGAGATGGAACTCATCTGGGAAAACTTGCGTGACGACTGGAGAGAGTCAGGACATGTCCACTTTCCTCTAAGCAGAACCGACCTTCCAGCAAGTACTCCTGCGCCAGGACATCCTTGCACTGAACCACCTGTTCCAGCAACGGTCGCAAAATCTGCTTGTAGTTCTCCAGATCGACCAGTTGGCTTAGCCGTACCAGATTGTTGCCAACTAGCAGCTGCAGCTCCTTCCGCTCCTTTGTCCGCTGATCACGTTCCCTAGAATGACCTTGATGCTGAAGCCGGACCCAAAGCTTATTCATCTCGACAAAGTTGGTCAGAATGAAGTTGATAGAGTCCTGAAGGTTGCCCTCAGGACCATCGCCGCTGCCGGTAGGGAGGTGGTCTCTAGCTTGCCCGCTTAAGTAGTACCGAAGGAACAGTCCCCGAACAGGATGTTGTATGCCGCGGCTCATCTCCATCATGTCCTTCATGATCTCCTTGACGGGAGCATCCTCTATGGACATGTAGACAGTGCCGACAGTTATCATTAGGTAGAGGCGCGGAATGATGTTTCCCGCATACTGCACAAGCTCGTAGAGGTCGGCGAGGTGGTTTACAGGATGGTTATCGCGAAGGTAGACTGAAAGATGACGTAGCGCATCAAACACCGCCATGTAGAGCTCGTAGTACTGTTTGGGTCCGAGAGCGCTCGTGCGCAGTTCGGACACGAGGGTGGAACTGCGACACACAGCCGTTAGCCATCGAGCTCACCTGGCGGCGGCAACAACTCTGTGCCATCTTGCTATTGCTCTCACCTGCATTTCAGAGCATCCATGAGCTTGCCCGGTGTCTCCAGGCAGCGCCGCATCAGCACCGTCTGCTGTCGCACGACCGTCAACGCCTCGTCAAGCAGGCGGGCTTGGTCCTCGGCGGCCGGAGGGGGCGACGCCATGGCTGCAGAGTAACGAGTCCAGAGTAATTGGCGATAGGAAGAGAGACGGAGGTGATGCGATCGAGATGCGCGAGATGGGGTGGACCGGGATGTTTGGAGGTCAAAGTCCCAGAGGTGAGGCAGGGTTGCCAAGGTGTAGCGCCACAGCTTTCGTCCCCTCCCGCAGCTGTGCCACTTACCCAACGATCAAAGGCAACGTCTTCTCAGTTCAGAGCAGATGTTGAGTTCTTTGCTTCAAACTCCATCTCGGATACGCATTGTTTCCATCTTGCTTCTCATTAGGATCTATTTCAGATCCACGATGCTAGCTATTCATACACATGATCGTTCCGCTATTAGCTCTGTTTTCCACAGATCCAAGCTCGTCTAAACTCCGCCCAATGCAGTCCTGTACCCAAACCGTAACATCATAAATCAGATATCATCCTTGCGTGCCCCCGAATCCATTAATCCTCCTTTAGTGCGCCGGTCCAATGCCTATCCACCTTCCGTTCCGAATCCACCTTCCGTTCCGAATCCACCCCCGCCGACCGTACCAACCGCCCCTATTCCGACCTAGAATCCCACATTCCGCTTCGCTGACTCTCAATCGTGCGCACCGCCGTTCACCCCCTTAACATCCGGCACTTCCGTCCGATTCACCCAAATCGGCGACTCCTTCGGCAACACCGGGAATGGAGCCGTCATCCCGCTTGGAAGCGTGGCGCGGCTCGGAGCCGTGGTCAGCGGCGGGGAGACTGAGACCGACGGGGCGGCGGACGGAACAACCAGCGACGGGAGGATAGTCGGAATGGAGGAAATAATCGGTAATGGCGTAGCAGAGGCATGGGCCAGCACGCTCGCCTCGTCGAACGTGTGCCACATGCCCTCGTGGACAACGCAGGGGAAAGAGGCCGCTGCGGGCGTGACTACGGCCGGGGCGGGTGCCGGGGTGGGGGTTGTTAAGATGACGGCGGTGAGTGTTGCGAAGTTTTCCACCGTGGTGACGAGAGTTGAGACTTGGACATCGGTGACGGTTGTTGGGGTGGGGGAGAGGCCTGCATCGACGTTGACGACGGAGTAGGGTGCGCGGGGGTGGAAGAGGTGCCGAATGTCTATGGGAAAGGCGGAGGAGAGGGGCACGGCGGCGAAGAGAGCGAAGAGGAGGGTTGCTGAAGGTGTGTACATTGTGAATGTGATGTACAAGTGTTGCTGAGAGAGTGAGTATGTAACTGATGATCGGAGATATTTGTTGGGGAAGAATGAAGTGCAGACCTATGGTCAGTCATTCTGTCGGCTATATACGCAGAACAATCCATGAGGCTAGGATGGCTTGCGCTGGAGGTTGGTTTACGAGCCTTGCGATGAGAAAGGCTGGTGCTTCCACTTTCCAGCCACCGCCAAGCAAAGGTACCGCGGCGTTTTGGGCCGAGGCTGGTCCGTGCGCCCGACACCGCGCGGCTATTTGCGCCTCATCCCTGCTCAACACCAACCTCCCCACCATCACGAGAATCAGACAACTACGGTACAGTACTGGCTGTTCAGGGCTGGTAGCCGCTATACAGAGGTACTCTCTTCCTTCAAAAGCTGGCTGCTGCATGGCGTTTTGGAGGCTGCATTCTCGCCAGTTCCACATTTGCAGCCTTCCCGCTGGCCGGTGATGCGCCATGATCGCATTCTCGGAACGAGCGCTACAGAACTGAAGCAGTCTGCCTCGCTTGAAGGACCTTGGTCAACGGCTATACTGCATAAAGTTTGGTAGCATGTCTGGTCCGGGTGCGGTGAGACGCAGTGTGCGTTGTTCTCTCGGGGCTATCTCCTTGCGAGTGCTCTTTCATTTCCGGGCCCTTCGGTTTGGCCTGACCCGCCAGAGGCCCCATTAGTGAAGGAGGGCTCCCAAGCAGATGATTTTGAAAGAACAGCACCCATGGTAATATACGGGTAAACCGACTCACGACGCTCGCCCTCGCCCTTGCATCCGGCACTGCACCTCAGAGCATGTCGAGAGGTATGAAAGTGACAACCCTGACGGCAAACAGTTAGATATCAACAGCTTCTTATATTTTCGCTAGTTACCACGAATTCAGCTTGAACCACGGGGAGCATACAGGGAGCATACGGATATACATATCCTGCGCCAAATCAGCAAGCAACAACTCGAATCTCTACGTCCGCCCCATCCTCTCCCTTATCAAACAATCTCAGCCCTCTCAACGGCTTCGGCAGACAGATAACCATCAGCCCACAGTTCTTGCCGCTCAGTCCCGACCGCAGCACAAAGACCCCGCAACACCCAACTAGCACAAGGCCAGCTCCGCCTCAACACCAAGCCCACATCCACCTAATCCCCAACATCACTCACATACTGCTCTTCCATCCTCACTCCTCCCCTAACGCTCCCCGTGTATCAACAGCATTCCTCAACACAATCACCCTCCTCCTCCCACCTCACCGCAGGGAACACAAGCATGCACTCAACCACGTCGCACCCGCGCCCGCCCATACCCGCCGCCCCGGTCCCGGTCCCACGCACACGACCCACAGAATGGATTCGCCGCTCATATCCACAGCATCACTGTTACAAGCGCGTTGGGACTGCACGTGTTGAGTTCCAAGGCCGAGTGTTCGGGTGCGGATTGTGGTCGACATATGTGGATGTGATGTCATTGGTACACGCGGGTGAATGGTCGGACGGTTAGGGCTGGCACGTTTCCGCTTCCCGCCGCACGTGTAAGGGATGTTTCGATTGGAACGTGCGACCGGTTTGGAAACATCATGGCAAATCTGCGGCGAAACACCATCACCGCCGTGGCAAAAAGCGTGGGGAGTTATTAATTACTCGCATTACCGCAGGCCTGGAATCCGACCATTCCCTCAGGCTTCCCCTCTGTGGTATCTGCCTACATACAACTCAATTACAATATTCCTACACTAGGTCCCCATGGGCCGAGAATTATGCCGCCCAGATGCCGGCGTCGTCCCCGGTGATAAATGGCGGTGAACCACGCTCCGCTCGCTACCTAACACCCCACTCCAGATGTCTCCGCTATCCAACCTGACCCCACTGGCATGTTCAATCGCTCCCTCGCCCGGTTCCCAATGCAATAGTCTTTTTGTTTCCCGTCCCGCCAAAGCGCACCTAAGCAAGCAACACCGAAAAAAAGCCACACATAACGCCTTCTAGATGGTGGTGTCGTCGAAACGTCGAAGGAGTGCTTCCATGCAGAAACCAGGCGCAAAAAAAAAGCATACGACCAAAGAGACCGCGCAGCGGAGAGTCCTTTTTCTAGAACCAAGATCGTGACACTTCATTAGTGCCTTTTGCAACAGTCTGATGCCGCCGCTGATGCAGTGATGGGGACTCTCCGCTAGGAACGCGCTCAAAACACACCAAAGCCGCCAGCGAACCACGTAAAAGACACAACGGTGATGGCGGCCATGCTGAAGAGGAAGCCGAGCAGTTGGCGTTCCATGGAGCTCATGGCTCCGCTGCAGGTCGGACAGTTGAATTCTAAGAGAATTAGCCCAGTGCCATTGGACACACAAGGCCAAACTTACCGCTCAAGGGGGTGTACGGCTGCGGCGTGTACATTCCGAAAGTGAACTGGTTGAACACGGCTAGATAGCCGGCCCTGGGGATGCTCGTGACGGCGCTGCCAGCGTCGTAGATCATCAGGGTGTAGGTGTTGGTCAGCAGCGGTTGGGTTGCCGTTGCTTGGTACTTTCCAGTATCCCAAATGATCTTGCCCGTCTCCGACACGGACTGGTTCATGGCGAGCGTGTAGGTAGCCTGGTTGCCCTTGCACGACGCCACGATGTTGATGGCCGACGGCGTCACCGATAGCGATGTGTAGTTCCAAGCAAAAGTCACAAAATCACCAATCTTGTAGTACTGCGCTCCAGAGAGGGGCGCGGGCGTGATCATTGAGATGCCGCCGGCAGGCAGGCGCGGATCGAACTCCGTCGTCGCAGCAGCCTCGGAATCCGTGGTGTTACCCTTGGACCCCGAGCCGGTCTGTGTAACTTTTTCGGATCCCGTAGTCTTGGAGCCTGTGCTGGCCTTGTTGGACGCGCTGGATGTCTTCGCTGCCGACGTGGCTTTGGTTCCCGAACTCGCTGCTGCTTGATCCCCTTTGTAACGTCAGCGTCTACTCAGGCCTAGAATGTTTCGCCTGTCACCATCATCCTGCCGCCGGAAAAGTCCCCATCCTCTCCGCTCTAGCACTGCGCGTTCGTGTGTTTTCTCCAGGCCACCGCTCACGTCTTGCGGCCACGGCCATGCGGCAGAGAGAAGGAAGAAGCTTGCTACCACCAACACTAGTTGATGAAGATGCATTGTGAAAGAATAGTGGCCCTACGTAGGGCGCGAACAAAGAATGTAAAAACTGAGAGACGGTGGGGAGGCTGGGGACCGAATGCCCTTGCAGGCGGGGAGCTGCGCGATGCAACACGTTGTCCGAGTGATAAGGGGCGGTTTGTGATGAACCTTGTTTTGGGGCGCCGAGCGATGGAGATGTCCACGATGGACAAGCGGCGAGGTCAAAACAAACACATCAAGCGAACGAATTATGAGGGATTGAAGATGCTGCAGGTGCGAAGAAGGTGAGAAGGGTGTTTTGGCGGAAAGTGAGAGCGATGAGAACGAATGTGTGGTAGAGTACTGGGGGCGGTGGGGGGGGCGAAGTCCGGGCAAAGGAGAGAAGGGAGGGCAGGGGTAGAAACAATGAGGAAAGTGAGAGCCGCGTACAAGAAAAGTTGTCGGCCGGGGTAACGCACTATTGGGGCCGGGACTGGGGTTGTTCGTGCCTTGTAAAAGTCGAGGCTTGTAGTTGCATGGCTAGCTAGCATTGTGCAGGATTTGTGCAGCCGATGTGCAGAAAGGGCTGACATTCTCTCCTTATTCGTTTGCCTTGTGTTCCCCGATCCCTTGCTCTAACTCCATTAGGGTTGCCTGCGCCACGAATGCGATGCCAAAATTAGGTTAGAGTGGAACACATGAAGCTCTCCTTCTATCACCACCCAATCATTCCAGCATCATTCTCTCCGCTCCACTCTTTTCTTCGGCCTTTCTCCACCATACTTTGCGACTTCGTGACCTGCAGCCTGCACGTAACGCATGAGGTTATGAGGTAGCATTTTCTTCACTTACGTGTGCTTTCTGCTCGTCGGCCCCGCATTTGTTTCATCCGATCGGAACATCCGGCTGCGCATTCGTCCTCCCATTACGGCTCAATAACATATGCCTCGCCATGAACGTCGTCGCCCGGTGTCTTCTCCAGCGGTTCGAGGATGATGCCAACAACCTAAAGCTCTAAATGGCTCTCACTTGCCCTTTTATCAGCCATTTTTTCAGCATCAGATGTCTTGGAATCCTAAGCGTTGCTGCCCGTACAGCCGGCACGAAACAGGTTTATGCGAAGAGTCCACACTCTCCTCTACCTGTACATTTTCCAGCCTAGTGAACATTCGACACTCGAGTATGAATATTCTGCAGCTCGCCGCCAATTCAAGCGCAATTGATCCGTCCTGCTGCTTCTTGCCGCCGTGATGTTTGCATTCTTGCCAGATCTACTGTAGTACATACATACTGACATGGAAACTAGACCTCGCTCAGGCTTCCAGCTTCCGCCTGCGCCATGGACTCCCAGTCGCTGGCGGTGTGCGGACATAATGCTGCTGGTTCCTCACTCCTTTAATTCGCTCTTTCGCCAGGTAATCAATCTGTTCAGATTCGGTCCTAGCATGCATTCAGACTCCACACCCACTCTTACGCCTCTCCCCATAGTCCACGTCTTCGGCGGAGTACTTCTTATCCTTCTGATATGCCGCTGATGCATGCAGTTTGCCGCATGTGCCTTGCATCGGAAACGGCTCATTCGCAATCACTTCTATCGCCCTGCATCTCGACGCTCGATGTGCATAGCAGATCCCATAGTGACCAGACTTCAATGGTCGGTGACTGCATGCGTGGTCTACCAGCAGAGTGTTTCCACGCAAGGAGTCGCGGCACCATCAGCTCTGCGATAACGCAGAATGGGCCCAGATGTTAAGTAGCGTCTCTCTTGCCCGAATCCTCCGATTTTTATCCATCTCCGTATCTTCCGTGAAGTATCGAGGCTCGTGGACAAAATGACCCAGGACGACCCCTATCTCATTGGCCGCAGTCGCCAGGAGACTGAACGACTCAATCGCCAACACCAATTCTACCACAAGTATATACCTCCTGGATGAAGGCCTTCGCATGATTAACACGCAGAGAACCATTGGCTACCTCCTCCACCCAAGCATTACCTCGCATCTTGCAACGGTTCCCAACCCTCGCATCGCTGACGTCGCAACCGGCACCGGCATCTTTCTCCGCGAAGTAGCAAAGTCCCTCCCACCCACCGCCCAATTCGATGGCTTCGATATCTCGCCCGACCAGTTTCCCGCTCCAGAGACGGTCCCAAAAAACATGCGCTTCCACGTTGTAAACGCCAAACAGCCATTCCCTGCCGAATTCATCGGCAAATTCCACGTCGTGCACCTGAGACTCCTTGTGGTAAGTTCGTCATCACCCATTATGTTCAGCCTACCAACCGACAGTGTGCAATGTGCTCCGTGGAAGACTGGACCACAGTCGCTCGCAACGTTATCGCCCTCCTCAAGCCCGGTGGAGCCATCCAGTGGACTGAAGGCCACTTCCGGGCCATGCTTCCCGTGTTACGCTCTTCGCCTGTCCCCGCGGGTACCAGCGCTCTCGATACTTTTATGGGACTTTGGATTAATGCACCGGAGATGAAGGACAAGATGCCGCTCGACATTTCGAAGGCGTTTGGCTGTCTGCTCCGTGTGTTTAAAGAGCTAGGATTGAAGAGCGTGATGCGCGATGTGGTACCGTCGGACCGCTTGGGGGAGTGGGGCCGGAAGGAGGGGACGGAGGTCGAGTTGGCGCTCTTTGGGTCAGGGATGTCAAGGGAGGAAGAGAAGTTACTGAAGGGAATGGGGTTGGGGGATGAAGAGGTGCAGCTGTGGAAAGAGGTGTATCCGAAGGCAGTCCAGGAAAAAGAGGAGGGTGCATACGTGATGTTCCCCATCCACGTCACGTTCGGTTTCAAGCCCAGTCGCTGAATGTCCTGTGAGACTCGAACCTTGGGCTGGGTTGACCATTCTGTAGTCAGATTAGGCTATGTAAAGCCTATTCCGGCACCCATCGATCTGAGACCCCTGTGGCCTGATTATGCGGTGCACAACCCCAACATATCTCACCTCACTCCTTCCAGGCGAGCGACCACATGATCAATGCAAATATTTAGCAAGGGCATTTTGATGCTCTGATTGAAACTGCTGACTATACACAGAGGAATATCCATTATTCCCCACAGACATCCGGCCGGGCCGTCCGTCCCTTCCTTCTTCCACTCAACTCTCACCCCAAGCCCCAAGAAACGAAAACCCCGCTCCCATCGGCCAGCAAGCAAGCTCGCAGCCATCGATCCAATCTAGTTACAAGTTTCGACGTCCAGATGTCGCCATTTAGTCCTGCTCCGCCGCATCGGCAGCCTTGACGTCCGCCGCCGCAGTCGCAGCTCCCGCACCACCGGCAGCACCAGCCGCAGCCGGCGCCGCCGCGCCCGCACCCTGCACCAGCTGCACGGGCATGCATCCGCCGAAGGGGCCTGCGCGCGCCGGGTTCTGGCAGCGCACCATGCAGACATTACTCTGGCCGGCGACAGTGCCCGTGCAAGTCTGGTCAGCGGGAATAGCGGCGGTGAGGGCCTGATCGTCGTTAACGTCTGCCGGAAAGGAATTGGGGGAGGAAGAGAGGACATACCTGATCCGACTTGGCCGTGGCACGGTTGTTCCCGTTGTTGCCCGGCGCCTGCGTCGTCACCTTAATGGCCTGCCAGTTGGTGCCCGTGCCGGTGGCGTCGATCATGCAGGTGTACGGCCCGGCGCCGTCGCCGTTGACCTGGTGCAGCGTCATTTGCAGCTCGCCGCCCGCAGTGACCTGCGGCAGGGTGCCGCCGTTCTGCTGGAGGACGGCCTGGGTGCCGGCTTCGATGTCGTTTTCGCCGCCGCCGAGGGTCTGTCCGCAGGTCGCCTTGTTTTGGCCGCGGAAGCGAGTGCTGTCTTGCTGGAAGGGGTTGCGGCCGGTGCCGTCGCGGGGAGTGGCAGGGTCAACTGCAAATTGTTAGGAGGGTTGTGGGTGGGGATAGGAAGGACGTACTGCCGATGGCGCTGCCGGCACCACCCGCGTCACCGACGGCCTTGACGATGGCGCCGTGGCCAGCCACGAGGTTGGTGAAAGCCAGAATGGCGAAAGCGATGGGAGTAGAGAAGTACATCCTGCCGGCAGGTAATTTGAATTTGAAAGGATAGTTTGGGGTTTGGGTAAGAGAGTGAGAGTTGAAAGTGAAAGAAGCGAGGAAAGAGACGAAGGCCTGTTCGTTTGCTGTGAAGATCTTGCTACCGGAGCTGATGATGTTCAATTCCACGAGAATGTCCCCGATCTTTATACTCGCTCCACACCGGTTCATAACCGCCTATGTCCTCGCCTTCCAAACTCCGCCCAGCAAGGAGTCGTCGCATACTATGCTCCCTCTCACATCCCCACCTCACCAGCCTCCGTCCCACAACACCACCTCGCCCGTACCCCGCGCAACACAAACGACCGGCACGATCGCCAGTGGCCACAGCGCAGAGCCGCTGGAACTCGCGCCTACTTGGCAGGGTCAGCAGCTGGCGCCGGGAGGTAGGATCCGACCAAGCGGGGCCGCAAGGCGCGCATGAGCCGCAGCGCCCAGCGGTACCTTGAGTGCTTGGCTGAGGGAAGCTCAGCATGTGGTGCGGCCGTTGTACCGCTTACCGGGACCACATAGTACCTCTCGTGTCGTAAACGGGACGCAAACCTGGGACGGGAGGCCGGGTGGCGGATCGCTGTGCGCGGACTGGATGCCCAGCGCAGCGAAACAAACCGGAAGTTTTTGCTTATGCGTTCGACTTCTGACGCAGTTGCTGCGCGAGAATGGGGGGCGCGAGGCCCGATGCGGGTTAGGGAAGGGTGTGCCACGCTCCACGCTTTTTCCCTTTCTAGGCGCGGTGTTGGGTTTTGGGAGGATGGGTTTACCCGTACGGTGTTACGGGCGGGAGGCGCGACGTGAAGGGCGCGAGTGCAATGGAGTCTCAGCGGAGGAAACGTTACACTGGGCGATTGGTTGCCGCGCAGCAGAAACGGAGCCCGGAGACCCCCAAAACACGATGAAAACAGGGGTGAACACTTGCGATGTCATTGTGGCTTGGAAGTAGTGGAGGAGACTGCGGCGTCTGTTGGAAAGACAGTGAAGAGAATCAAGCATGATTGAAGATTTTGTTCCAAGTGCTCTCTGCATATTCAGCCTTGCTCCAGTCTTAGAACTAGTTCATCGATCTACCGTCTTTACCTCACTTGGTGCCAAAGTTAGTTGCAACGACGTCGGGTGGGGATAAACGTTGAGCCGAGTGTTTTCCTCCGACTTCACCAAATGACAAGGACCAACCCCTTGAAGGCCAAGAAAGGCTTAGGCGCCGTCTCAACCCCGCAAAATACCCAAGAGCCTCACGGTCTGCAGGTCCAAGTGCATGCTCACACAGGTACAAGTTTAGATGTTTGATCGGGCCAAATTGACGCCACGATCCAAGAGCAGACGCGCCAACATCCCCTAATAGAACTCTGCTGATGAAATCCACGATGAGGAGTACGGGTACTGCCGAAGGGAACCGCCTCTGCAAAGAAGGAGTCCGGAATTCCTTGGAAGCCATGGTTCTGGCACACATTCCAAGAGCGATGCGGATACCGGTGTCTCAAACATCAAGCAGCGCAAGTCTTCGCGAGGCCTCACCCCTTCCAAGCTCCTGGGGAAAATCTTGTTTGTCTCGACTGCCGAGTCCGCGGTGACGCGCTGAGCATCGTTAAGCATCCTCTGTGCGACTACAGTAACGTCCGTAACTGATCGGCCCGACGGCCTCAGGAGAGTTTTGAAGACGATCCTCCGCAAATTCGAGTCGGAGCTTGGCGAAGCTTGAAACTTGTAGGCTTGTCTTGCCATATGATCGCATTGAATCTCCTGCGAGAATCGTCGTAACCGTGCAACAGGCCACTGCTAGCGACGCAGATGACTAGTGCTATGATATCCTCGGGGTTCATATGAGGTAAGAAGAACCCCAAACCTAGTGGCATCGTGAGCCGCCGGCTAAGTTTCCTCTCGTTGGGCGCGCGGCTCGTTTGGCATGCTGAGTTTCGCAGCATTAGCCAAGTTGCTCCAAGCACCCCCTCGTGAGCCTTGCAATAGAACTAGCTCACGGACACCGCGAGTACGCACACGCGCGAATAGGGGAGAAACAATATGCGCCTTCCTTTGGCCAAGGATCAAACTGAGAGTATGGCAAGGTTTGATGGATCTTGGCTTTCCTCGAGGACTTTGGATGATGGTGTCCAGGTCCATGCGACTGGGAAATGTCCATGCTTGCCTTGCTGTCCCACTGCGGTAGGAGATGGCATAGACTTCTCTGCTCATATGGCACTTGCAAGGCCGAGTAATCGGCCAGTGAAAGACGTCGCACGGAGCCCCGAACGCCAGCCCTATCAACAACGCATCATCCAACAGCGCACGTCCGATCAACGCCATCACTCATATATCTCAAGCATCAAACTTCCAACGCGCCTGCTATCAAAATAATAGCCATTGACTACAATGTGGCTCTTATCCATTGTGCCAACAACCCTTTTGCATCATTCCTAAGCACATTCGTTTCCTCAATTCATAACATCGGCTGTCACAAGGTGCATTTGGTCACACGGGAGCACCGGTTATCATCATAGATCGAAGTATGTAATGGCTCTTACGACTTGGAGTTCCTAGAAGAAGGAGTGTCCCACTCCGGTGAAGTATACCGTGCCCAGAACGCTCTTTCGAAAATGCACCACCAACAAGGCAAGAAGCCCACTCTGGAAGACATCTCCGATTTTACAAGTATCTCATGAACACTGGATACTAGGACTAACGCAACGAACAGAAGATTGACCGGCCCCGCTCGACACCGCATACTGGGGCTGGCCCAACGAGTAGAAGATTGATCAGCTCCGCTTGACGCTGGAGACTGACACTATCCCAACGACCAGAATATCAACTAGGTTCCTTCTCGACGCCAAACCCCAATATCACACGTCCACCATATGCCTCGTTAAGCTTGAAGATGTGTTCGGAGACAGGCTTCTTGCTTTATTGGTAGTGCAGTTTCGAACTCGCCTGCTGGGCGCGGCATGGCTATCCAAAGTGGCGTTCTCCCTCTTCGCTCGTGAAGTCGTAAGAGCAGCCGCGTTCTTCGATCTGAGATGACAGCCGTACCGCCTGAGCTAAGCTAAGGCGCGTCATCGTCTATGACACATTCTACTTTTCGGAGGGGGCAGGTATGTGTCCGAGGCGAATTTGGATATGAAGAGTGTCCAGGTACTCCACGGATCGCGGACTCTCTTGAGATTTGGCACGTTGACAGTTAGCTATTGAGAATCCGGAGTCTCCGGTGCTGGGGCTGGGGGCCGGCGCGAGAGCCGGAACCGAGGACGCGAGATAAAGGTCTAATACTCGCATCCCATTTTGGTAATTCTTCATCATGAAGATGCGTTGGCTCTCTCGGTGGGCCTGTGGTGCCTTGTTCCACTGTTCGACGTCGACAACCAACTGATCGACGACGGCTTTCTGGTGTTTGACGACATCACTCCGGTTGAGGGTGACATCATTCCGTTTGATAGCGGCCGCATTTCTTTGGATGCCAACAGCAATCTCTTTGAGAGCTGCTTTTATTTGTGCCCGTCTCTTCATGCGACGAAACTCTTCAGCACTTTCTTTGTTAAGGGGTCGAGGTAGCTGCTGGGTTTTTATCTGCATTTTGGCCGTACAAGGAATAGATTGGTGATGAGTTGCACGGGTAACATGAAAGAGGTATCAAATCGATTTGATGCCACAGCTCAAAAACTACCAAACGAAATGGGAAACTGATTATCGCAATGGATGCAACTTGCGTTGAGCTTCACTCATCCTTATATTGTCTCGCTCTCTTCCACACCGCTTTTTCTCTGTGGATTGCCGAAGGCCGTGCTAGCGGAAAAACAACTCCACATTGGAGTTGTTTAGATTGGAGCCTGGGGCGGTTCACAGGCGACGATTAGCTTGTAACTGTCCTCTGTCAGGCCCAAGGACCGATCCCGACTCAACTGGTCTTCACGTTCGTGCTGCGGCGCTTGAGTGGCCCCGCCTGCATCCTGGCCGAGCCTCCTTCGATCAGGGCGCCAGTGAGTCCCATCATAATGCAGTTCTGGGTCGCCGCAAACGGAGCGACGTGGCTACTGATGCCTGGCCCCAGGAACCATACAGCATGAACTGGTAAAGAGACCGATTGGGAGGACGTTGGGGAAGATCAACACGGAATTGAGTGACGACAACGAGTAGTCTGTCAACCACGTTTCCCCGGATGCATTGGAGACAGTTTCCCTGGGACGAAGTGGTAGCGACTGAACACGACCAGCCAACCACACTCCAGTTCCTGCGGATGTCAAAGATATCGTCCACTCATCGACGTGAGCATTGGTGCACGGCATGCGGCGCCATCACCACATCCTCTCTGTGAGTAGAGCGTATTCTGGTGCTGCTACTGATGAATCCTTGATGGGATACTTCGCACATATATTCCAGCCGAGTAGGCGATCCATCGGACTTGCAATGCTTGTCAACGTCGACTATAGAGCGTAGCCCGATGCTAAGCTATTATGATGTGAGGTGGAATTCCGGAAGCCTCGAGTGAGATGCTAATCAGGTCAGTGGTTAGCTCGACTTGCGGTAAGGGAATTGAGGTTTTAGACCTGCGAAGCTTCCGATGCGAGTTGTCCCTGGGTCCTGTCCTGCATGAAGCAAAAAGAGAAGAATAGGACAGAAAAATGATTCAGCCCGGACTCGAACCGGGGACCACTTGTGTCCGACATCTCTCAAGCTAAGAAAGGTGTTAGACAAGTGTGATAACCAACTACACCACTGAACCAATCAGATTGTTGGAAAGTGATCCGAAAGTCGGTATTTGATATGCCTCGATTTGACTTGGATGATGTCCTCTGGCCGTCTGGGGACCCAGGGCACGATGCTGTACCACTTTACCGTAGATGCTTAACTTCTGTACGAGGGTACGTTGGTAAGATGTCCATGCAAAATGACGAACATGATGACGGACAGGCAGATCGGCGGTTGGGTACAAGCCTTGCCAATGCGATGCATCTGTAGCCCGTCGAATCCCAGCTGCTGGTTCGATGGGATTAAAGAATTGCATGGATGTGGCGGCCATGCGATTGCGAGGTCTCATCTCAGCACGGGGATAGCTTTACGACAACGTAGACATAATCGTGAACAAGTCGGCATTTTACAAGATGCAGAGCATTTCCTGAGTCCGTATACGTGTCTTCAATGGCATGCCGCGCGTCACGTCCGTTATCTTGCCGTATTTCATCACTGTGCAAGAGCAAGTGCAAGTCTGCAAGGCACAAACGTCATCGCCCGGGGTGCTGCGCCACATGCACCATCTCGCTTGAAGGTGTGGAGGTCGCGGTCACGTAGACCTCCCCCCAACCCATTTAACCTTTTGCATTCTCCCATTGTCCGTTCTCCTTGCCTTCCCACCTCTCCACTCAGTATTATCGCCATGTCTGACTCAAAGGGTGAAGCTTCTGCTGTCCCGGCCGCCTCGAAAGGCTCGTGGTCCTCGTTCCTCAAGGTTTTGTTTCCCGCTCTGTGCACCCCGCGTCCCGAATGCTAACCGCCCGCCCACCGCGCAGTCTATAACCTCCTTTTCTGGCGATCTATCTTCGCTCACCGCCCCACCTTTTATTCTCAGCAGCACATCACTGGTCGAGTATTCCTCCTACTGGGCCGAGCACCCCTCCCTCTTCGTCGCCCCAGCCCACGAGCAGGACCCTGCGAAGCGCGCCCTCCTCGTACTCAAGTGGTTCATCAGCACGCTGAAGCAGCAGTACTCTAGTCGCAATGAGAGCCTGGGCAGCGAGAAGAAGCCTCTCAATCCCTTCCTGGGTGAACTGTTCCTCGGTCGCTGGACTGATGCCGCTGGCACCACGGAGCTCGTGAGCGAGCAGGTCAGCCACCACCCGCCTATCACGGCCTATTCGATTTCGAACAAGGAGCATGGAGTGCGCCTGCAAGGCTTCTGTGGACAAAACGCCTGGATATCGCGCTCGCTGACTATCAACGTCAAGGTGTGTGGTCCCCGCCGTTCGATTCAGCACTTCTAACATTCCGCAGCAAGTCGGCCACGCCATTCTGCACATCGATGCATTCGATGAGGATTACCTGATCACGCTGCCGCCTCTTCACATCGAAGGCCTATACAGCGGCTCCCCGTTTGTGGAGCTGGAGAAATCGACCTACATCCAGTCCTCGAGCGGCTACACGGCAAAGATCGATTACAGCGGCAAGGGCTGGCTGTCAGGCAAGAAGAACTCTGTGACAGCAACGTTGTACCCAGAGGGCCGCGAAAAGGAGCCGCTGTACACGATCGAGGGGCAATGGACCAATACCTTCATCATCAAGGACGCGAAGACAAAGAAGGAAGTCGACAAGTACGACTCGCGTGCTTCCCCCACCACGCCCCTCACAGTCGCCCCGCTCGAGGAGCAGGACGAGCTCGAATCACGTCGCGCCTGGGCCAAGGTTGCCAAGGGCATCGCAGCCGGTGACATGGACGTCACCCAGCGCGAGAAGACCTTGATCGAGGAGAGGCAGCGTGAGATGCGCCGCAAGGAAAAGGAACAGGGCCGGGAGTGGCAGCGCACTTTCTTCACACGCGTTGAGAGTCATGCTGTTTTCGAGCGGCTGGCGGGTAAGATTGGAGAGAGCTTGGATGTCGACAAGACGGGGGGAATCTGGATGTGGGATGCTGAAAAGGCGGCTAAGGCGAAGAAGCCGTTCGGGGAGCAGAAGTACTAGGTGTGCTTGCTTTTATTCGTTAGATGCGTTCCGGGTACGGAGGGTGGTGTTTTGGGGGTCGTGACTGCACCTTTACGTGTGTTAGTATGCTTATTATGAGCTCTGAACGGCCGTGTCGTATGATACGACGTAGATGAGTTGGGTTAATGTTAGTCAAGGATAGTTTTTACGCGTCACTAGACCAATACGGCGTATATGGGTCCATAATGGCACTGACCCAGGCCGGCGCCGCTTTTAAAGCACACCGTGTTCAAGAGGTAATGCATGGATTCCAGCGCAAGCCTTACAGCTCACCGCGTGTTGGAATACGAGTACACTACCGCTACTGCAAGTATCGACTTCGCAGTCCCCACTCTGGCCACACGCCATCCGTTCCCCTAAGCTGTATTGCAGTACCGCATGCCCCATCCCACAGGCCGCCTCCCAAAAACAAAACCCTATCCTCAGGTACACATCGGTCCACGAGGCAATAACGAAGATCCCAAAAAATAACAAGTCCACGCCAGCACCGACCCCGATCCAGCCCATCGCATCCGCATCGCAGTGCAAAGCCAACCCGTGCAGCAAAATTACAAAGCAGAAGCCCGTTTTCGCCCATCCAAAAAGAAGGAGGGGGTGGAGGAAGTCCGAGTCGCGCCAATGGCCGTCAACCCGATTTCTGACTATAAGATCCCTTGAGTCGCTCGTTCACTCACGAAGAATAATTGGCCATGAACTAGGCTGAGTATGCCGCCTCAGCCAGATAAATTACCCCAAAGATCAAGAAGGCAACTGCGCCACCAAGCGTCACTGTGACATATTAGCCTCGTCCACACACTGAAGGGATGTCCAGGAGACTCACCAACCCGCATGCTAACCCTACCGGCAATCGCGCGGCCTCCAATAACGGCACCCGCAGTACACATCCCATGCCCAATAATCGCACCTCCTGTAACCCACCAGTAATCCTGCCCCGCCGCCATCGCAATCGTCGCAATCTGGCTGCGGTCGCCCCATTCGCCAAGGAAGGTCATGATGAACGTCTGCACCCACGCCGGACTGAGCAACAGCGAGAGCAGATTATTCAGACCCGCAAGAGTGCCGGCGGCAGGTGTGCGGGCACCGCGTACCGGCGACTCGGACGGGCTGCGCGGCGCGGGCAGACGGGAGTCGGAGCGACTGCGACGAGCGCGGCCGGCCTCGAGGGCGAAGGGGGAAACGTCGGAGAGACGGCGCGAGGCGCGGGCCGCGAGGTGTTCCTTCTCTTCGAGCTCCATTTCCACTTCCTTCATTTCTTCGCCGACGCCCTCGTCAGGGCTCATGGCGAGGCCTTCGCGCATCAACTTTGCGCCGAATACGAGGAACAGGATAGCAGCGGCGAAGTTGGTGAGGCGTTTCGGGAGTAGGGTGGGCACAGCGTGACCGAGGATGGCGGAGAGGACAGTCATGGTGATAAGGGCGGAGAAGGCGGCAGAGAATACGACCAGCCGCGGGTGGCGCATGGCCATCAGGGCAGCGACGAGGAAGGTTTTGTCGCCGATTTCGGAGAATATAATCATCGTGAAGGACAGGATGAGGGAGTGCAGGGGTTGAATGATGCCCTCCGGCTCCTCGCCCTCATCATCCGATTGTTCATCGTCATCGTCGTGGGTGCTCGGATGCTTGACCGCGGGCGCGGTGTCAGGGTTGGGGTGCGGGATGTTGTGCGGCTTGTCCGGGAGGTCGGCCGGTTTCTGCAGGAGTTAGCAGTGAAGTAGGAAGAGCCATTCGACCGACCGACCTCCATCCCAATTGCGCCCTTCGGCTTTTCAACCTCCTCATTACTAACTACCTTCTCATTCCTTCCCTTCCCCTTGCCCTTCCGCAGCTTCGCCTCCTCGCTCACCGGCAGCGGCGGTGCCTCCTTAGGCGCATCAGGCTTCTTCTCAATTTTACCACCGGCCTCCTTCTCCTTCGCCTTTCGATCGCGATCCTTCTCCGACACGCCGCCCTCCGTGCCCGTAGGTCCTCGCTTCGGCGCGTCGCGGTCACGGTCGTCCATGACGCTATCGGGGATATCATGCGGCGGCACCTCCCACTTGTCCTTAAGCACGCGTTCGCGCGAACTTCCGGCCACAGGTTTCTTCACACCGCCCAGATCTTCGACGGCGTTCGAGGGTTTTTTCTTGCCTTCCGAGCCCACGAAGGGTCCGGCATGAGGCTTGCCATCTAGACCATCGACCGGTGCGTCTTTGGTGCCGATTTCGTACTTGCTGCCCGAAGCTGACGAGGGTGCTGAAAGACGGGCAGCTGCGGTTTTGGTTGGCTTGAGTAAGTCTGGCTTCAGCTTGTCGCCTTCGATGGTGAGAGAAGCTGTAAGCGCGGGGAGGAGCAACAGAAGAAGCGGCACGTAAGGCCGTCTGCGAAAACGCATTGTGGAATGGTGTGTGGTAGGTGTGTGGGCGGAAAATGGGAGTGCGAGCGATTAGGGGCGAACGTCGACGTCGCCTTTCCTAGTCGTGGAGCGTGAATTGCCGCCCGCTTGTTGGAAGGTAAGAGGAACGTAGAGAAGGTGAATTGCAAACAGCACGATATGAACACTCGATTCGAAGGAAGGACAATAAGTGTGTAGCGTGTCGTAGTGAGATCAGCCTAATGCTGAAGTGGAAAGAGGAGAGAGCACGAGAGTGAGATGTTGGACATACGGCTTATGCGCCTGTGCTCGCCTGAGGCACCACGCCCCTTAGCCTTGGCATCAACTACACTGCCACGAGCGGCGGCTTAAGGGGGGCGTGGGGTGTGGTGTGGCTAGTGGGGGCATGTTGCAGGGCCAGAGACTGGACGACAAACTATCTCCGCTCACCACCAACTGCGGCCACATCACCTCTTTCCTCTTTAGGCCTTCCAACCAACCCTTTAAATCGATTGTTGGCCTTGTCGTCCCCCTAAGCATCTCATCTCATCTAATTTCCGCTCGCCAATCCTTTGCATGTAAAAAGATCATCTAAAAGTGCAGCTGAAGCGGGGCAATATGAATCTCCAAGACGCAGATCAAATCGTTTCGAGGGAAGGGGGGCCCTGTGGGTGGATGATAATGATATCCTGTAAGCGTTGGCGAACATCCTCCCTCTACGGAGGTACATTCTCTCTTCTATCATAGTACATGAGGAAGATAGCTGGTACATATGTAGCACTTTAAACTGCGAGTCCCGGCCAGCGGTCCATTTTCGAACGAGACTATAGCCTCGTGGGCTTCTGATTGGCTGCCACGCACGCTCACAGACGTTCAACACCAAGTCCGCAACGGCGTCCATAGTAAACCACCCCACATGGCATCAACCATGGCTGTGACAGGTCGAATAGAGAGAGGAAGCACAGCTGCTGCTGCGAAACTCGGCGCGTCCATGGCAGCGGAATATCGAAAAGCCTGCATCGTTGCGCAATTGCTCTCCCCGGTCCCCATCGCGCCTCCGTATCGCCACGCTTCCGGTCCAATACCGTCAGCAATGTCCTAGTTCTACTCTGCTGCCCCTCACCTCTATCAATCCACAACGGCTACGCATACCCCACCTGGGGCTCAAAGTCCCTGCGTGCGCGAATCCTCATGCCGCATTTCATGGGGGCGTCAACCTGTGCGCCGTTCGCATCCTCTGATAGGGCGTGCGCAGTGCATCGAGCTCCGAGATGCAAGCCGTTTGTTTTCGTGCTTCACTTGACATTGTGTTGGCGTAGTCCGCGTGGTCTCCAGCATCGCGAGCCCCGGTGCCGGCGGTTGGAGGGGTGGAGGGGCACAGGACGAGGAGCGGCGCGTGTTGTGCTCCCAACCACGATATAACTCCGAGACGGATCCGCCATCTCGGTGTGCGCTGCGTGTGTTCTTGCTCGCTCGCTTTCATCCGCTTCTTCCCCCTCTCTACCCGTCTTCACTCGTCTTCCACGAGTAGATTCTCTCCATCATGGCTATTCTAGGCCTGGAGCAACTCGTGCAAGACCCACGCGCGCAGATCGCCGTCGTCGGCGCCGTACTCGTGTTCTTCCTCGTCGCCGTCTTCGGCCTATCGTCTGTCGATGCCACCAAACTGAGTCTGCAGGAAACATTGGCAGCGTACGCCCGGTTCGTCTACGCCTGCTTTCTGAAGCCTCATAGTGGGGACGGCACTGGTTCGCAGCAGGATGCGCTTGAGAGCTTCTACAAGGCGCAGGCCGGCGTGTACGATACCACACGGTCGCGTCTGTTACATGGTCGTGAGGACATGCTGGGCCTCGCGGCGTCGCAGTTGAAGCAGATGAGTTTTGCGACGAAGCCCATCTGGATTGATGTAAGTGGTTCTTTCATCTTGTGACCAAATTGGACGAAAATATTGATAAATGGTAGATTGGTGGCGGTACGGGATGGAATATCGAAAAAATGGGCGACTACCTCCCCGTAAACGACTTCTTCCATGCAGTGTACGTCGTCGACCTCTCGACGTCACTGTGTGAGGTTGCCAGGGCGCGGTTCGCAAGGCTGGGCTGGGATCGTGTCAAGGTTGTCTGCCAAGATGCCAGATACTTCCGCCTCGAAGACTACGAGTCCAGCCTAACCGAGAAGTCAGCTGTGATAAAGCGGGGGAATGTGCTGTACGAGGCCGACGGCCCGGCCACGAAAGCCGACCTCATCACTATCAGCTATGCGCTGTCCATGATTCCCGAGTTCTACCCCGTGATCGACTCGTTGGCAGCGCTACTGTCCCACAACGGGATCATCGGCGTCTGCGATTTTTACGTCCAAAGCCAGGTCGACTATCGCGCACGCAATTACACCGGCGGTGTGATCGACCGGCACTGCAGTTTCTGGAGCCGCGCCTTTTGGCGCACTTTCTTCGAAGTAGACCGCGTTAACCTGGAGGGTGCGCGACGGGACTACCTCGAGTACCGCTTTGGGACCAAGCTGGCCATCAATGCGCGGAACCACATGTTCGGTGTCAGAATTCCGTATTACATCTGGATCGGATGTTCCAAAGATAGTCCAGCAATGGAAGGCAAGCTGGCTGAGTTGGACGCCGCAGCCACAGAGTCACCGTTTCTCGCAGCCTTGGATCTCCAATCGCAAAAGAGTCTCAAGCGCACCGAGTCGTTCGAGAACCGCTCCAAGGCGTACGAATCGGCAATCGTCAACTTGGCAGGCAAGCTTCCTTTGCCGTGTTTCTGGTACCAGAACCACCACTGGCGGATATACTACGACGAATCGCTGCCGAAGCACCGCCAATTCAATGACGAGTACATATACGCCTTCACTTGGGAAGACAGCCGTGTGGACGCAAAAGTGCTGAATGTCAAGTCCGAAGACGTGATCCTCGCCATCACGAGCGCAGGTGACAACATTTTGTCCTTCGCCCTCGAAAGGCCAAAGCGCATCCACGCCGTGGACCTTAAGTAAGCTCTATTGCCCTCAACGCGAAGCCAAATTAACCTTACAGCCCCTCTCAAAATCACCTCTTAGAGCTCAAAGTGGCCGCGTTCACAGCTCTTCCCTATGTTGATGTGTGGAAGATGTTCGGCGAAGGCCGTCACGAGAACTTCCGCGAGCTCCTTATCACCAAGCTCAGCCCGCACATGAGCAGCCATGCCTTCCAATACTGGCTGCAAAACGGGCCAAACGTTTTCGGTCATACGGGATTGTACTACACCGGTGGATCGCGGCACGCGCTTAAGCTGGTCGCACTGCTTTTCAAGACGATTGGTATGTCAGGCGAAGTGCGGCGCCTGTGTGAAGCGCAGACCCTAGCCGAGCAGCGTGAGATCTGGGCGCGCAG
Organism: Trichodelitschia bisporula; assembly: GCA_010356995.1. Taxonomy (NCBI): domain Eukaryota; kingdom Fungi; phylum Ascomycota; class Dothideomycetes; order Phaeotrichales; family Phaeotrichaceae; genus Trichodelitschia; species Trichodelitschia bisporula. Next base: position 118,090 of record ML996700.1, read on the forward strand.
CATCCGGCGCGTACTACTGAGTCGCATCCTCAGTTGGACCGTTATCGGTAACGAGAAGTGGCTGTGGAAAGCACTTGGTGTGCCACCGAACCAGCGAAACATCATCGAGCACGACTATACGTCGCAGGACGACGCAGGAGCGCCGCAGCGCGAGGGTCATGCCATCTGGGAGTACGTCGTCAATACGCTGGAACCCGTGGTTAACAACACGCTGCTGCGCGATGATAACCATTACTACCTACTGTGTCTGCAGGGTCGGTACTCGCGGCGCTGCCACGCTGACTACCTGCGGCCCAGCTCGCATGCGACACTGTCCCATTCTTATGCGTTCGATGGCCTGCGCATTCACACCGATGAAATCAATGAGGTGATTGCGCGCATGAGCCCTGGCACGCTGACCATCGCCGTTGTCATGGATTCGATGGATTGGTTCGACCCGGAGGGCGTGGAGGCGGAAGTCCAAATCCGGGCGCTGAATCGGGCGCTGGCTCCAAGAGGCCGTGTTATGGTGCGCTCCTCCGGATTGCGGCCTTGGTACATCAAGAAATTTGAGGAAACAGGCTTCCAGTCGAAGTGTGTAGGCTCGAGAGTTCCCGGGGCGTGCATCGATCGGTAAGTGCTACTTGAGTGGCCTCGAAACGCACGCTGATTGTGACAGTGTTAACATGTATGCCTCGTGCTGGATTTTGACCAAGGTGAAGGAGTTATCACCACTGGCCAAGCCCGCTGCAGGCATGGCTCCTTTGGATTTGGATAGGTCTTGATTTGCCAGTTGTGGCCGCTTGATTGTGCCTCTGCATAAACGCGTAGGCGCTTTACGTATGCCGCATCGTACATACCATGGAGGGGTGGGAGGTCGCGCGTGAGAATGCTTATATACCCTTATACCAAACTGGCTTTGTCTTGCGATCCTTGACTTCAAGAGCATATCGATTCTCCGGATGGGCATGCCGTGGTGACTCAGAAAATGCTATGGCAGCAAAATATGGTGCCGCCGCTCGGCGAAAGATTTTGCTACACTATGCCCGCTTAGAGAGCCGCTCGGCTTCCAACTCCCTCTCCGCTTGCTGGTAGTATTTGGCAGTATCCACACCGTGCTATTCCAGGTTAGCCAAGAATGATGAGTAAGAGCCAGTGGTAGCACTGACTTGGTTGTGGTTGACAAAGTTAAACCATGGAACGATGTGCAAGAACAAGCTCGAGTACCGGGAGTTGCGCGCCGCTACGCCCTGCAAGTGCTCCGACAACTGGCTCTCGCCGTACAGCGGTTCACCCCTCTTCGCCTTATCAACCATCTCCCTCATGTCCATCTCGACCTCGCGCGCGTTCTCGTTGACGCCGTAGAAACGACCTGGGTGTGGCATCATTCGTCAGTATGAAGGTCGGTAAGTCGTAGGTGGTGGAAGGATAACGCACTTGCCGAGCGCTCGTACATGAGCAAAAAACCAGCAGTCACACCAACGGCTACATTGAGTCGCATTATGGGTGCGAAGCCGCCACGGCCGACGTAGGACGGGGACACCTTCTCCATCAACAGCATGGCCAGCGGGCCGAGGGTCGCTGTGCCGGCACCGACCGCATAGTCAGACGGGCGAAAGTATCCCACGACACGCTTAAAGTGACTGTGGGTAGTCAGTTAGCGGCGGGAAGAGATCGGAGGCAGCAGAGGAGCGTACGGGTCGTTGTCAATGAGCTGTCGTGCAAAGGGTCATTTAGCATCGATTTGGCACCAATTGTACTTTGGGTAGACATACCGCATAGTCGCTCGTCGGCCGCCTCGTGGGCACAACGGCACGAGTCTGTGTAGCCATTGTGCACTTTGGAGATAGGTGTTGCGGGGAACGATCACAGATGGCCGGCGATGCTGCGGGTTTGGAGGTTTCGGCGGGATGATGCCCGTGCACGGGCCACCACGTTGGGTCGGTACGGCCTAGGAGCCAATGTAATCCACGCCCGACTTCAGTATCATGTTCGCCAACGGACAGCAACTACAATAGAGCCCTGGGTAAGCTCTCTTTGACTATTGCAAAGCTTGTGAGTTTTTATTTTGCGCAATGAAGCTGTATTTACTCAAATCGTGCTTTAGCCAACGAAATAGTCCAGTGGTTTTCCTCCAGTACGAGCAAGTTGGCTATGAACCATGGTCACGTCTCATTGCCGATACATCCGTACACACATGCTATTTCACCCAGAGACCCTATCTGGGAGCTGTAGAAACGAGGGGCGCTCTTAGCAGCCATGAATTCCGGTTCCAGTCATCACCGTCTTCGGCTGTCTTTTCAACATGTACAGTGATAGAGAGATTCCCACCGGGGCGGATTCTTACAGTAGCCTCCACTCTACTAAGGATATCAGCATCAAAGGGCAAAGTCACTCGTCTGCCACAGCAACGGGCAGCCCTACACCGAAATCTCCGGCTGTTACAAGGCGACCATGGGAATAACTACTACCTCGAGGACACTCAGATGCGCCTTGGCAGGTATAAAGAGCCTTTCTATTCTCGTACTCCGCTTTTACTTTGAGCAAGGCTCATGATTAGGTTAGCAATTACGAGGCTCCGAAGAGATGGTTAAGGTATCTCCCCTGAGGGTGGCCGCTTGCCGTGAGTGGCTGTTTGCATGAACCAAACGCCCGATCCGTGAGGCGCAGCTTGAAGATGAGGCGAAGCGCCAGCCCATCATCCACCGAGCCTGGCACTTTAATGCCGCCTAGTTTTTCGTGGCACCGAGTATAAATGCTCCCTCATGGCCTTTCAAATCTCATGAATGTCCGTGAGATCTTTCTGTTGGCGCAACTAATGCACATCATCTTCGTTTGCATCAAACGCTGGAACACCCTGCTATTGATCGATCTGTGTGGACGAAGCGCATGGAGTATGCAGCTTGCGACTGCATAGCTGATGCATATTGACAGTTTGTACTCTATCTCCAAACCATCAAGTTCTATGTTTTTCTCTGGGTCTTGCATTAGCTGCTTGTTTATTTGTCCATGTAGAAGCGAAAGCTAAAATGCCTCGCGGCCATGGAGCTGCAATCTGGCTTAGTATTGACAAGCATCCGGCGTTCAACTGCCGCGGTCAAGGCAACAACCCCCCAACCGTCCAGGAAAGTCTTGGTCGCTTAAAAGCCACCAGACAACCACCACCCGGCAGTGTTTGAGACGGAGGAGCCACGAGACACATACAACACCACCCGCCTCTCTTCTCTCTCAACTCCAACAACGACTTTGATTGAAGAAAAGGGTCCCCGACAATATGCAGGCACATCCCGCGACTCACCTACGGCTTCATGCCCTTTGAGAGGAAAAAAAACGTCGACGTCAATCCGAACATCGCCTCTCCACCAAGGCTCCGCCGTGATCTTCAAATCTTCAAAGGAACCATTGCTGGAAAAGAAGACGGCATCCTTTACCGGTCAACTCTTGGTGTCATGCGCGCTTGCTTATAAAGCTGCATATATGCACGAAGCGAACAAGGGAATCTTACGATTGGCCTTTCACTGCAACCCACAGACGCAAGACACGTCAATTTGAGGAGCAGCGCTAAGTAAGGGTTGGTGGAGAGCCGCAACCCACTGGAATCAGCCTACCTGCTCTTAGTGCCCAGCTGCCAGCTAGACTTTTTGTCACGATATCGTCCAGATCCAACGCGGGGCTTCGTTTAGCAGTCTTGTCAAGTCGGTTTCCCTTTGTTTGAGCTCTCCCTCTCACCACCCCACATCCGCCGGCGGAACGAGGACGGCAGGCCGAACACTAGCGGGGTAGAAAAGCGTCGCGGCACAGCTGCGCAACCGTGGCCCTCAGGCAATGAAGACCTCACAGCGGAGGTGAAAGAGCAGTTGTGATGGCTCAGTCGCTCGCTCGCTCTGCTCAGGATGCCACTGAGGTTGCCGCTGGCCTGCAGATTTTCCTGGATCACATTCCGCAGCACAACACCGACATCTACGAGTGCATTCAAGAGCTCATCGCGCTGGGAAATGCGTTCAGCTCACTTGAGATCGAGTTCCCCGAGTACCATCGGCTTTCGTCTCGCATTGCAGAAGACGTCGATTTGGTGCTCCGCAGCTTCTATCTCACGCAGCTGCGCGTCCGGGGCATGTTCGGCGAGACGAGATATGTCAAGTTTACCGGCGAGCGTCCGTACCGGAGGGCTTGGGAGGACCTCTCGGAGGAACTCAAGCGGAAGGAAAGGGGCCCGGGACTACTGTCCCGTCTGGAGACGTACAGTGTCTTCATGCAGGACATTATCTCCTCGCTAAAAGGGTATTCACTTGATCCCCAGAAAAACATCGGAAACACATTCTCAGACTCGTCCAGGCAGCGGATAGAGCCCGGAAGCATCCCCGCCAATCGTACCCGCATCACTCGTTTATTGGAGAGGCAGGAGGCCTTTGATGATCAGAGTGAGGAATTGTCATTCAGCCCAGTTGGTAAGACCTATGCCATCCGACAGTTCCACCACTACTATTGTACTCCCCGTCAACTGTCCCTATCTGGCGAGATAAAACTAAGCCGATACAGATCATCCCCAGCCCTTCCCTCAGCTTGGCCGCCCTCCGCTGGCGCACTTTCCAACCTTTCCTTTCCCAGGACCGAGCCCACAGCCCGGGTCTCCAGCATGGTCGGACGAGTGGGACAAGCGCTTCCCTCCAGCTCCCGACCCGCCGCACCCGTGGGCCCCGCAATCGCCCACCCTCTCTAACTCGTCCCAGCCAACAGTATCCTCCAGTCACACTATGTCCAGCCACTCCTCGGACAGCCACATTTCAGTCAACCACTGGGGAACGCAGGTTTTTGACGGCCGCCACGGACGGACGCACTTTCAAACATTTGGCAAGCCGTACGTTGACGTTCCCTCCGTATCTACACCGGCTGACGTTCCATATAGAACGCGATACTACGGGCGCCCGGACCACACTGTCCTCCATCATTTGGCAGCCGAGAACTTCATTGAGATCTGCAAATTGTACACTTCCGGAGTGATCATTTTGGTGCATTGTCTAACATTTTTCAGGCCTTTCGATGGCGCAACCATCTACGCCCGTTTCTATTGGCGCCCGTCGGACCATCGTGCGAGGCTCCTGCTCACCGCCGCTGACCTTTACAGCCAAGCGCTTCACTTTTGCATTCCACTCACGGCGCTCAAGCTCGTCCGAAATGGTTCCGTCTTGCAGTTGTACAGGCAGAATCGCGAAATCAATGAGCTCGAACTATGGGCCAGTTTGAGCTTCACTATCTATGAAGGTAACCAACTGTCGAACTGTTAAAGGTCAACCACTAACTCTCTAAGAATTGGTTCTCTTCTACTGTACATTTACCGCCATGAAGAGCCAGGACTGGAAGAAGTCGCTCCAGCAGCTGCAGGATTATTTCCATCAAATGAACCGTGGGGGTGAAGAGGAGCAATTTTCAGGGTAGGCCTATCGACCCCCCCCTCCTCCCCCCCCCCCCCCCCCCCCCCCCCCCCGCATGTTAACAAGGAATAGTCAAGTTGAAGATGGCTCGTACCTCCATGCTCTGCGCCTCTACGTTGATAGCGACTGCGGCGGGGTGCGGCTCGAGGCCCGCGCACTCCGCGGACCCATGATAAAGACTCCCATCTGGACGGCCTTCATTACGAACTACGTCGGCGCGACGAATTGGATTCGCCGGCTGGATGCCAAAACCGTGCAACTCAGGGCACTGCATCCATATGTGTTTTGCCACGGATATAGCCTGCCACGTAGCCAGTCTGGCCACTTCCAGCTGCGCTTCTCCGAAAAGGACGGTATGTTATACCTTGTCTAGCCGGAACGACTTCGCCGTACTAACGTGGCGCAGATTCGAAGAACTTCGTTGAGATCGTGAAGAATCTGAGGAGGGAGGTGGGATGAACGGCCTTTTCCGCGTCCCACCCTCATTATGCGTGCATGATGCTTTCCATGACGCTTACGACTTGACGATGCCATGTGATGACCCGTTTACGACTGTGATGCCGGCATAGAGAAATATCCTTTGGCTCTTTTTGAAGATACCCATCTTATTGTGCAATATAGGCGAGCGAAAAGGTTGGGCATATATTCACCTCAATCCAAATTGTTGATAGATGGTTCTTTTGTCCCAAACACTCAGCTCAGGCGTGTCATCATACTGTACTGCTGCCTGTGCTTAGAGTTCGCCTTTCCAGGAAGGGTTCCTTCAAGTCGCTTCTCGGGATGGCTGCGCTCTTAAGTATGACCTTCAAAGACTGCCAGGCGCAGAACGAAGGCTAAATATCAGTCCGCAATATTTTCACGTGGCACCGAGAGCTAGTAGTTTTAGACAGAAGACTAGCCGTTGGCATAGGCAAGGCTATCAAAGTATGTAGATACCAATGTTTGAGACAACAGTCCCATCTTCAAACAACCCTCCGGCTAAGTCTCTTATTCTCTCTCTTCCTCTTCAGCTTCATTGCCTCCCTCTTCCTCGCCTTCCAAGCCCGATTGTTCTCCCCACGATGCTCCCAAAACCATTTCGAGAACTCGCTCTCATCCTCACCATCCTTTGCCGTTCCATTACCCTCAATGGCCCCCTTACTAGCTGGAGGAGCCTCAGCTCCGACGTCAGTCTCAGACTCCGAGTCCTTTCCGTCCTGCATTTCCTCATCCTCGTCTTCTTCACTCCGCTCTTCCGCGAAGAAAAACTGACGGTCGACAGCCGCCGTATCGGGCGTAGGTGCCGCACTGCGAATGCGTCGCTGGCGATCCTGACCGAAGGGCGTCTGCGGAAAGTCTTCGGGCACTGCATGGGCATCCTCCATGTCCTCCTGGTCTTCGCCGATAGCGTCGAAAAACTTGAATGAGGTGTTGATAGGGGCTGGCTTGGGAGTTCCTACGGTGGGGTCGGGGCGCTTGAAGAGCGCTTCCAGGGGGTGAACCTCCGTAGCCTCAGAAGTCGGTTCAGCAGAGGGTTTCGATGTAGACTTAAGCGACTCCAGATCGTCCAATGCCTGTTCAGACACAGAATCGTGCTCCGAACTATCAGAGTCACCCTCGGATTCGTCTTCGCTGGACGAAGATGTGTCTCCGACAGAGCTCTCTGAATGATCCGATTCAACCTCCACACTAGACTTGTTCCCCACGGCTTTTTGGGCGGCGAGAGCGTCCTCTTCAGCTTGGGCTTTCCTCTTTGCCTCCTCAGCTTCCTTCCGACGTTGCTCCTCCTGCGCCGCTTTCCCTTCCCTACGCCTCTGTTTAGACTCGGACTCTTGTTCAATAACATTGCCATCCTCGTCGGCCCAACCTTTGCCTTCAAGGTATTCATGGGCCATCTTAGCATCTCCGGAGACCTTGGTGGTTTTGAGGAATGTCGCATGCTTCTGCGTCCTCTCGAACTCATGCACAACAAGCTCGCGGCTTTTGCTCTTCTTCTTTGACCTTTCCACGGGTGCTGGGACATTCGGCGGCAGTTTAGTGCGAAAGAGTACCTCCGGCTCATTGGTATATTTGGACGGCTCCCGTTTCCGCTTCTTGTCGTCCTTGGTTGAAGCCTCACTCTTCTTCTCTTTCTTGTCCCTCTTGGCCTTCTGCTTCTCCGACTCTGGCTCCGTGCGCCCACGCTTCACGACTCTGCCTTCCGGAAGCTCATATCCGAGCAAAACGCCGTCGCCGCGCTTGACCTTCTTGGACTTCTTCTTCGGCTCATCATCTTCAGCCACCGCAGCAGGTTGCTCTTCCTCCTTCAACTTGCGTTTCTTGTCCTTCTTATTCTCCTTCTCCTCGCGTGCCTCCTCGATCTTGACTTTGCTGCCTTTGAGGATGGCGCCGTTGAGCTTCTTGCGCAGCTTCTCCGCTTCCGTCTTGGGCATTTCGACGTATCCAAATCCCTTCTCCGGGAATGTTTGCAGGGTATGAAACGAGATGTTTGTCGCAAGAGGAAGTAGACTAGGCGGCAAATATGTTTTCAACAGTTCGGGAGTGAAAGGCGTGATATGTAGGCGCACGCGGTCGTCTGAGTTGGGCGTTTGCGGGTCGTTGTGAGGGGCAGGCTTTGTGTTCAAAGTCATGCTCATGTCGGAGACTGTGTCGCACAAAGCTCTAAGATCCGGAATTAGACATTATAGGGCTCTCTCCAGTCCCTCCTCTTCTTTGTGTCGGAGGTGAAGCAGGACGAGAAAGCTTTGGATGTGGACTCGGCGCTTCCAACCGCCGATTTTCACGCCAAGCTATTCAAGCGTCGAGGGTCCGCCGACCCTTGACCCTGAGGCTGTGTGTGGCGCAAGCGCCATCGGGATGGAACTTCCCGGCTTCCCCATCACGACCATCGCTTGGTGCTCCGAGTCGCATTCCTGAGTCGCGTTCATGATCTTAGTTTAGACTCCACCTCGTCATCGTCACTGTCGACAGTTCTTCTATGTAACAGAACCTCTAGTAATGGCCCGATATGGATTCACGCTCTTCCTCGTGCTCCTAACGGTCCTCAGCCTCAGTCATCTCTCATATGCAGCCTGTCAGTCCAGAAAGCTTATCCCCATGATAGTAGAGCCACTAACCAACGACGCCGTTCGTAGCCGCGACCTCCTTCTGCAAGTGCACCTGCTTCTCCAACAGCACTATCATCCAACTCGACGGTCTTCCTGCCTCATCGTCTGGTGACGCCCCCGCGACGCACCGCGACTCCAAGCAAACGCGCGGCACATGCAATGACTGCAACCGCAAATTCTGTTTAAGCTACAACTTGCCGATATGCAAGGGCGCGAAGGAAGATGATGTTCTGACGACGTGTTTCCGTATGCGGCTCCTCCCAGCTGGGTTGAGGATGCTAACCTTGGACAGAACGAGATTCTGCAAAGGATGAAGCTGTCGTGTTTATCTTCATCATCGCAACCACAGGGTTGCTGATATGGGCTGCTGTGCAGTCATGGGTGAAGCAATATGCTGGCGTAAGATCTCTGGCAGCTCTTGGGGGATTCCTGCTGACATGTGTTCCAGTCGTGGCGTGAAAGACGCACAGCCGTCTATGAGCCCATATCCAATGCGGGGGCAGATGAATCATAATACAGGCGTTTGGGATTACGCTTTTGGGTTTATTATGGAGTTTGGCTGGGATACCCAAAACCGCCATGCTAGCAGATCTTGAGTCTAGATGGGGGACGCCGTTAATGCTACAGACGGATATGCTGGGCACTATGTACAGTGACAAAGTGGAGTTTGTCCATCGAATGTCGATTCCATTGCAACAAAGTGCGACTACCGGCCGGTAATCCAGCTTGTCCAGCTTTTTGATGACTTTTCCACTGCCTCCGCCGTCTCTTCGCCCAACTGGTCGAGTGGGCCTCCTACGCTGGGTTGGCTGGTTTGCGGTGACAATGCAGCAGCCTCGGATTTGAGCATCTCTTTGTGCTCCCGTACCGAGTCTTGAACGGCTTTTGTGATGCCAAAACCTTGGTCTGAGCTATGCGAATTGTTCGCGGCGACCCCTAGCTTTCCTCCCTTTTGCTCTTCTCTTGACAGGCCGCTAAACATGTAATCCTTGACGCGCTTCATGACGCCAGCCTTGGCTGCCTTCTCCCGCACGGCCTTTTGAATCTCCTGCTCCTCATGAATGAGGAGAATCTGGTCCTCGTTCGCTGTGCCCTTGGAGACGGCCTCGTAGGCAGCCGACAGATCGACTTCGCGTTGCGCCTGCTGCTGGGCATACCAGTCGTTCCGCTTGCGGCGGTTGTAGATCATCATATCACCGAGAGATACCGCCGTTATGACCGTGGCCACAGCTGCAATTCCAATTAGCCAATGTCTGGTTGATTGCCGTACTCTGTACCGGTGAAGCCGATCAAGCCCAGGGTTGTGAACCGATGCGCCCTGTCCGCCCATACCCGTCCTCTGGCAACCACCCGGTCAAATGTAGTACCACTCTCCTGGCTCAGCTTTGCTCTTCGGGCCGCTTCGCGCAGCCGCGCAACCTTCTGCTGTGGTGTTTCATTCGTCGGAGCGGGGCCACTGATGGGGATGGTTGTGGCGCGTGGTTGAGGTTTTGCAGCGGCGTACGGGCCTGTAGGCGTGAACAGCGTCGCATCGCGCGCGGAGCGGACCATCTTGGTTAATGTACGGAGGAGATGGATATCGTGAGCGGGGTTGTGCAGGTTCTTGGTATGGACTGATGTTCGGAGCAGAACTTCGAAAGCTCCTGTGCGCACGCCACTTGGAGATGGATGGACGGATTTGGCGATTTCAGAGAAGGACCCACGCCCTAAAGTCAATAGCAGCTCAAAGGGAGCTTGCGCTTTGCAATAGAGCTCGGCGTAGTGATTGAGTGGCTTGACCTAAGGTGAGGCCATGAACTTTTTTGGGGCGCTTGTCTCGGTGACCAGTGGCCGAGTCTCCGAGAAGAGTCCGAGCCCTGGGCGTCAAGAGACGACATCCCAAGTATGTTCAACTGTATATACCCCGCAAGTGCTACTGTTCGATGCAAAATTGGATTCTTCGAGTATACTATGAAGGAGGCAAATGCTCAATGAGAGTTCAGATCTCACGCAACACCAGTGCCATGGAAGTGACGGCTCGCCTTCAGGATTAAGTCGATTTCGCGTCAATGCTAAATACACAAACGGTTCGCGCAACTTGCACTCCGTAGTCAACACCCTCCGCACCTATCGTCAAAAGTTCGCCCGTTCACGGCACTATCCTGAAGATGGACCAACCCAATGATTCTGGTGGCTCAAGCCTAGATATCGATGCAATCCTGAGATCCATTTCTCAGTTCATCCCTCAGCAACAGCCTCAGCTTGACCACGCTCCTACTGCTCAACCAGGACAGCAACAAGCTCAGCCTCAATTACACCATGGCAGTTCTTTTCAGAACCTAGAGCAGCAGCAAGTTCAGCTGTCAACCAAGTATACCGACACTCCTGCCTCAACCCCGACGTCCGCAACCAGCCTGTACGGCGTGATCTCTGGACAGCAGCGGCGGCAATCGGACCCAGACGCCCAGCCACCGGCACGAACTCTATCGCCTACAATCAACCCAGCGACTATTACAGAATGGCGGACTGCCGTTCGCTGTGTGACCACGATGATGCAGCAAAATCCCCAGTTCGCCGCTCATGTTCGGAAGGTAAATGGCCTTCTTATGAAGCGGAGGCTGAAGCTTACAACTTCATAGATGATAGCAGATCAAGATCAGAACTTGAAGCAGTGGTATGCGCGCAATCTTCTGATTCCGACGAATCTAACACTCCCTTAGGTGGAAAGACCGGGAAGCACTGATTGTTAAGCAAAAGTCACGGATTCAGCGAACCAAGGAGCTTAACAACACGCTGTAAGGAAATTACGCGGTCAGGTTATCATTCATCTAACCGACATATAGGAAAGCACTTGGTGCCGCTCCTGCGAGTGATCCGGTATGTTGCTCCTTTGCGATATCCCTCAAACTCTAACCTTATGTAGACCGATGAAGAGAACATAGCTGAACTAGCCCATTTTGACGTGAAGGTATACAAGGCCTCGCAGCGTATGGTGGACGTTCACACTGGCGAGCTGAAGAGACTTGGAGTCCCTTTCTTTGGGATCAAACCTGAACGCGTCACTAAGACCCCCAGCAATGACCCGAACGACACCCGTATCACGGAAGAGCAACTGCTGCAGTTGCAGCGCAGGATGATTGAATATCTAGAAGACCTTTACAGAGATTGAGCCGTAATCTGGCTTGAGCTAGCCAGCGCTGTTGTGGAAGTGCTCCTGACCAGCTCTGCATACGCTCTTGTAACTTGCAATGGACTCGGAAGTCGAATGGGCACGGAGAGCGTCATAGGGGTGACGCACACGGAGGCAAACGGAGATTATCCGAAGGGGAATTAGATAGCCTGCGAACCACGCGTGCTGTAGCAAGGTAACCTCACCCTCCGTTACACCACCTCTTTTGGCCAAGCCATTAACATAATACAGGAGAACTGAGCAGCAAGAGAGAATGGACAGCAAGAATATGCAAGCATCCTGTTTATTCTGACCAGTGAGAGACCATGTGAGAGTGAACTCATGTCATCCCAACCCTCATAGGGCGATATTTGGTGTTTGATATCCCTCGTAGACGGCCACGGGGGGTCATCGTTGGGAAATTGGGCTTAGGGGTGGAAGGAGAAGGAAGGTGCCTTTGCGGGGGGGGCGAGTTTGTACGACGAGCATGCGATGGTGGGCGCGCCGACCGGGAAACGGAAGGCACGGTGGGTAGCCGCCCGGCTCGTTCCTTCCTCAATCAGCAACAGTGCCACGACTCCGCGCAAGTAGGCGACACACGCCAAGAACGTGCTCCAGAGGGTCTTGCGCAGACGAGTACAAGACCCATTTCCTCTTCTCCTCAACCTAAACCCAAACATCACTCTCGCCATTCCTTTTCAAATTCCTTGATCCATCTCACAGCCCCCAACACTCTTTTTGTCATTCACACTATCATTCGCTCCATCTTACATTCATCGGACCTACCCTAGTTTAGTCCTTGCTGTTGTCACAAACATGTACTTTGCTAAGCTTGTCCTTTTCGGAGGCGCGCTCACTGCCTATGGCGGTGCGGCCGCGCGCTTCGTTGGTCCTGTCGAGAGCGCTAGCTTCGGTGGCTATGTAAGTACTCCAGTGCATACTCCACTAGCTCTTGCTAACTATAGCAGTCTAAGGTCGTTGGTTCCGCCGTCGCTCCGACCGGTGTTCAGGTTGTCCCGTTCATCGAGGTCAAGAAGCCGATCGCTACTAACGCGCATTGGGACGTGATTGCTGGCCGCGCTGTTACTCCGGGTATGTCTTATGATGATTCAAGATTCCCCTGCGTTGTGTGCCAACTTTCCGTTTTGGAAGCGCATGGCGTAATATCTCGTATCCTGGTACAATGCTAATACTACTTTGAAGTGTGCGACTCTTGCAGCGTTGGGCCTGGAGCGTTCTACCCTCCTTTTTCTTATTACGGAGGAAACGAGCTAACGCATTATCAAGAAACTTTGGGCACCGCGTCCGATAGTACCCAGAGCACCGATAGCACCACGACCATCAAGGAGACGACCACCATCCAGCACACGCGGACTACCGTCGTCACAACTCATCCCACGTCTGACGTATCAGCCTCGAGCAGCTGCACTAGTGCAACTTCGTCGACAATCGAGAGCTTGTCCAGCAGCGAGACGTACACGTCGACTATCACTAAGTCTGTGGTCAGCGTGACAGCGTTTTCCGCTTCAACCAACACAACCGACGCCACGCAAGCATCCCCGGTTCCTACCTCTTCCTCTTGCACTTCGTCTGTGGTTGTTGTCACGGCTACCGTCTCTACGTTTCGCTCTGATGTCGCCGGCTCACTTTCGCCTCAGATCACTCGCGCGGCTGCACCTGAGACCACTGGCTCCTCTGCATCTGAGAGCACTAGCCCACCGGCACCTGAGATTGCTAGCTCGGCTGTACTTGAGAGTACGAGCTCGGCGGCACCTGAGATGGCTAGCGCTCCGGTGCCTGAGGCTGTCGGCTCCCCTACGGTCAGCTGCTTTAATCCTTATGGCACTTTGAGTCTCCAACCGGGCCAGGCGTTTAACGGGAACATGTCGACTTTGATGTCGGTATGTGTCACGGCCGTTCAAACTCTCAGCAGCACGTCGTTCATGACCGTCACTCAGTCGGTCAATCGGACCACTGTTGGTTTCCTCGGCACGGCTATTCCTCAAAACATGACGCAACCCTTCAGCAATTCAACTCGCACGGGAAACAGCACCGTGGCTCCTATGACAACTGAATCCACTGCGTCCACCTCCACCGCCGATGCTCAATTCACCAACCAGACGGCTCCGGTTACCGCCACCGGTACTAGCACCTGCTGGGACGAACCGCACAGCACATTCGGATCTTGCTCTGCGCCAAATGCGACCAAGACGCCTCTGCACAGCAATGCTTCACGCACTTCCGAGTTCAGAAACGGCATTGGCTGGACCGTTCTTGCGGTGGTCTGTGTCATCTACTTTCTGGGAATCTAAACTCTCTAACATCTAAAACGACACATTCAGCGACAGGGTTATGATGGTGTAGAGGTACGCTCTTGCTATTTTGCTACTCTGATGGGGCGAATGTTCGGTTTGATGTTCTACGGTAGTTTAGGTGGCCGCTTCTCACAGAAATAAAACCCATGCTTTCATGAACCAGCAACCGTGATGCTTGAGTGTATTGTGATATTTAGCCTTTAATCTGGCACTGTCCTTGGAAGGAGTGTCGTCCAGCATTGGCGGCCAGTTCAAGGAGATTGACTCCACGAGCAAGTTGACAGCCTTCACTTCTGATTGGCTGTTGACAATCTAAGGTTACTGACGCCAATCATGGAGACTCTCCATCTCTGTCGCTGTGATGAAGCAACTATTTTACCAAAACTCCGCAGCTCTGGAGTACTCTAGTTCTAGAACTAAAGCTTGAACACTGATTAGCGATGGATCCACGTGCTTCGCGCGCTAGCCCAACACCCAATCCGAGCACATCCAGAGCAACCGACGATCCCATACCCGATCCCAGGTCAGCCTTGGACAAGGCGGCTTGACGTCATGCCGGTTCGCGACTGACTCCGTCATAAGTATCGGCGACTTCCCGCGAACCCATCCCAAGTACCAAGCCACAGCGAACTCTACTACCGCAAGCTTAATATCTACCAAACACGCACCTAAACTTTAACCATCCACTCCACAACACAATGGCAAACAACGCAGGCCACTCCGCCAGCAACGTCCTCAAGCAAGGCTGGGCCAAAATTCACGTCCGTCCTCCCCCTTGTGCACTAAGTTTCCCACTAACCCACCCAGGGCGCCGGCGAAGTCATCCGCGGCAATGTCAACACCTTCGCGGACGACGTCACGGGCACGAAGAACCCGCAGGACGCGGCTACCACCGAAGCCGGCGTCCGGGAGTTCGAAACGGGCAAGCCGAACCCGAGTACCGGCATCTCCGGTACTAACCCCCCGCGGGGTCCCCCGAATGCCAGTCACCCGGCCCAGGCGCCTGAGTTCTCGGCCGGTGCGACGACGGGGTCTTCTGGCCGTGCGCCGGACCTCCCTCCTCGGCAGGCGGCTGGAACGGGGCCAGCGCCGCATCTCTCTGGACAGGCGGAGATGGGGCAGGGGGGTGTGACTGGGCAGCAGACGTTTGATGGGACAGGGAGCTCTGGATATGCGGAGCAGCAGCCTGGGATGGCGGGGAGGAAGTTGTAGAGAGGGCAGAGTGTCACGGCCGAACCTTTAGACTGATGATTCCTTCTTGTTAGCGTTAAAGAAGACAGTGTATTCGCACATTCCTATCCAAACGCTCATGTCCAAATGCTCTACCGCCTAGGTGCTTACAAATCCGACTTCCGAGTACTCCGAATCCAGTTCCTCCATGCGTAAAGGTATCGTCAAAACAGCCCACGTGCAAGCGCCTAACCCGATCCCTCCTTCCCATGCCCAAGCTCCATCAAACAGTTACTCTAAACTCGAAGTTACAACGATATCAATACACATCCCAAGTGCCAATTTGATTGGCAATCAGCCGACTCTTCGGCCAATCGTATCCGTGCTTGTAAGACGCCAAAAGAGGCTCCTCATCGATACCGCAATGGTCCTCACCATCGCGCCCGTTGAACCATCCAAGCCCATACGTTTTCTTCAGGCTCTCCAAATGCTTCGTCATCTGGCGGCCATCCATGCGATGTGTATTGACGAACGAACTTAACATGCGGCTCTGATGGATGTACGCCAAAATCCCGGCAATGGTACCCGGCTGACGTGGGAGGAACTTGTGCCGACGGTAAGCGTACACAAGCGACGCGACGGCACAAAGGTAGGCAATAATGATCATGACGAGCGCGAATGACACCCAAAACGACTTGAACGTCTCGCTCGTGTTGTATCGGTCGTTGTTGTCGTGGTCGGTTGGATTTCCACCGTGGCCGCTGATGAACTTGCGCCCATCTACACTGAATGATGACACACATACGGTCAGCACTTCGGTGAGGATGGAGCCAAACCCCACCATGGCAATAAGCCAGTGCTTGTTCGTGAAGGCTTTGACCGTTAGCCAGCCGGGGACTGTGCCGGTGTAGTCGAGAGTGAGGGTCCGCGGAGCAGCGTGGCGCCGCGAGAGGACATAGTATGGTTCCACGACGCGCAGGTTCATATCCATGGAGCCCCAGAGGAGCTTGACAATGGTCGCCAAAGCAGTGAGGAGGAAGGAAACCTTCTCGGTGACCAGGTTCGCAGTGGGGACGAAGACGAAGACGGGTACAACGCAAGCGAAAGCGACCATGTAGACGATGAATGGAACACCAAACAGGAGCCGAAGCATGGGAGGATGTGGATTCTCGACCTTGATGGCCTGGAGCTTCTCGTCGTGACGGATGTACTCACCCTGCCACAGCGAGGATTTGTGCAGATTGTAGCGGCGCTGGTTGAGTTGTTTGTCGATGTCGGCGTTGGAGGCTAAGTCAAGACCTTTCAGATCGTTCAGAATGTGGGATTTGGTGGCCATAGCTGCGATACCGGCGATTCCTTGAGGGTCACTGAGAAGTCCGCTCTTACGACGCAGCTGGATGAGCAAGAGAACGCCGTAGATGGCGATGCACAAGAGGGCCCCGCTCATCGCGCGAGACCAGATACCGTTGATCCGGACAAACTTAGGCTCGTCATCCTGGCGCTTCTTTTTGTCCGGGAGCAGCACTACTGAACCGGATTGCAGGACCGGGACGATACCGCCGGCGAGGAGAGTCGCAACGGATGAGAAGAACACGGCCCATTGCTTGCATCTTAGCGCTTTGAAGGGAATCAGATAGGTGATGGAGGTGAGGTAGTCCTGGTTCAAGGAATCCCGAGCCGTTGCACCGGATCGTTTCGATAACTGATAGAAGGGCTCAAGACGCTTTATTTCGAAGTCGGCCACCTGCCACATCACGCCGTATGTGACCAGGACGAGGGTCGGCAAGTACTTCCACACAAAATACTGCATGATGCTTAGTTCGTTCGGGTGCTTGAACTCTAGGAGACCGGTGTTTTTGCTGGCCCTCCTGATGGAGAGCTGACACAGGACTTCTTGTACAACAGCCAGCGCCGCAGCAATGACAATGAGCAAGGTGATATACGGCCATTTCATCGAGAAGGGTCGCCACGCCGGTTTTTCAGGATCCTCAGGGAAGAAGTAGCTTTTCTGTGTGTCGCTTCCATCTTGAGTTGGCACCGAGCCAGGCTTGGTGGATTGACTGTAGTCGGCGCCGCCAAAGTTGCTAATGTCGACCGTCGGCTCTTCGACTACGATGATTTCCCCCTTGGCTTCGGCTATCTTTTGTACAGCTGCGCGGGTCTCCTGATCCGTCGCCGATAAACCTCTTTTGTGTCTGCGTTGGCCAGGACTGGGATCGAAGGACCGCACATCGTTCATTCCCCCACCAAGAGCGCCATGTCCCGCAACCTCTTGCCCCAGATGAGTGTAACCGTCCAGACCACTAATGTCATAGTCGATGCTTTCTGTCTCGGCAAAGGTCTGGAGCTCCTGATGTCCGTGCGCCTCGGCGTCATCGTGTAAGACGCCATATCGGTTTCGTTTCGACAGTCGATTCGTCCGTATGGACCCCAGTTTGCTTATCAGACTTTGTTTCTTAACGGGTTGGGATGCCGGCGTCGAGCCTTCCGACTCAAATGGGGAAATCGGTGAATAGCTCGTCTCCCTCGAGAACGAGGGCAAAGGCGGTGCCGACGGTAAGGTGAAGGGAGACGAGGAGGGAGCACTCTGCACAGGGCTTTCGCAGAGACTGTCGACCGTGGAGAAGCGCTTCGGAGGTCGTGCGTCGACGGACGTCCATTGCTCTGCCGCCGCCGATGCGCGACGCGACGACGAATAACTGGAGATGTTGGTGCCTCCACGCGAATAAGACTCGGGTATAGGGCTGACTGCGGACGATGGCCGCCGCGGACCGGACGATGTGCTTTCACGGCGGTTGTCGTCTCGTTCGTTGAGGGGACTGCCGACACGCAGCGCGGCAGGGAGCGCGTCATCCATGACCGGCGCTTAGCGTGGTCGTGCGACCTCAGCTGCCCCAAGCGGCCAAGTTCAGACCAAGGTGACAGGCAAGCTTAAGGCGTAAATGAAAGCGGAGAAATACGGTAGCAAGAAACAGAAACATGGGACAAGAATGAAGTGCGGCACTGTTCATAGCCAGTTCGAAGGGGCGCCAGGGAAGGTGGGGAGTACTCCATGACTTAAGGCTGAATATTGGGGTCCGAAATGGGCGAGACGACGCCGCAGTGCTGCATGGGATGCGCTGTGGCTGAAAGGGGCGAATGGTGTTTGGTGGGGTTGTGCATCGCGATATATCGGTAGCTATTTTTCGTTCATTCTACAAATGAGAGAGGCACAGTCAGCATGAGATGTAGTACCAAAGTCCATAGAATCGTTCTCGGCGACCCTGCTGCTCATGACATTCTAAAAGGTAACATTTTGCTCATCCAGATAGTAACATCTTGATGGCCATCGTCGTTTCACCTTGACCGGTCAGGCGTAATTGGCTAGAATGCCATGGCCCCCAGTGATCCCCCCCAGTGATCGCCCGCAGCAAGGGCTTTGCCGAAACGTGTGACGGGATGAGCGGGATGACGCTGCTCCACCAGCAACGACGTCCTTTGACTGGAGGACACACTGTCCATAGGGGTGAACCTGCATGTCTTGCCAGGGCCGAGAAGCGGCTCTGCTTGGTGGAAAGACAGAACATTACCAAATATCAATGGAGAACAAAAGGGGGTTTGCAGATGAGACAGAGAGCTGTGAAGCGATAGGCTCGCGAAAAAAGATCGAGGAGCGCGAGAGCTGAATGCAATCGAAGCGATCTCGCTTCGATAATGAAATGCGGCGACATCTCCGGTGCTGAGAGAGAGAACTTGGAGATGGACGCTTCCAGGCGCAGCCGACCGGCTCTCAACTCGCTTCTCGTTTCTAAAAATAGGAGACTCGTCGTCCAACACCACCTCTTCTTCAGCCAACAAATCTTGACTGGGCTGCGCAATACATAATCTTTGAATGGAAGTTCACGTCTCCATGTACGGAGTACTGTAGGCGAAGACAGGAAAGACGACGTATGGTGAGTTCGTTGATGCTGATTCCGTCCATGTTACATAGCCTCATCTTGACAATTCTCAAACTAGTACGGTACAGAGGCCAGGACTGTCTTGTGGCATGCGGAGCAGATTCCAGATTCGTGTGTTCATACTGCGGGCTTGACGGCTTCACAGCGTTACACTAATGCTTTCATTTAGCACTTATCGTCTACCGTATGGCATGCGTGAATATCATTACCGGCTTGGGACTTCGCCATTGACGTCCTACGTTCTCAGCTTGATGAGGCAGTCTCCGACTGCTTTCCATGGTGCCCATAGACATTTCCGCCTGGATGTCGTTCTGAGAACATGCTGATGATACCGGCAATACGGCTAGATCATGATAGGAGTGAGGTCCGTCGTGGGTTAGGGATCAGGCAATCTTATCCACTTCTGTGGTGCAATGCGAGCGTCAGCAGGCTGCCTTTTCGCCCGCATAAGGTTATCGGATTCTGCCCTTCGGAACCCCGTGGTCAAGAAAACACACCCCTCAGTTTGGATGGACCGAGCTGTTGGGACATGACAGGCCCATGGCTTTGCTTTGTTGGCCTCTTACCGTGAAGGCATCTCCTCATCAGCTGCAGGAACCCTCAGTCAGCATACGGTACGGTAGTGCACCAAGGCCCAGGGGTGTCTGCTCCTTATGGTATGTGCGCATGAATGAAACAAAAAAGAGAAAATTTGACAGTTTGTTTGGCAAAGAGAGATTTTCGCCTCTCGGTGAGCGCGACTACCGTACGGTAGCAGCCGCCCATGACAGCCAATGCACCCCACGAACTTCAGCGGTAGAAAGATCACGGGGAAGCGTGCATACTGGCGGCAAAAATGCCGCGCGAAAAGTCTGCGCGGCCAAGTGCCCCAAGGCAGTCCAGACTCTAGCTTCGTGAATTACCGCCGTAGTGAATACCGTATGTGCGATACCGTACCGTAGAAGGGGTTTCTCTGTCCACGCGTGTGAGAATAGGATAGGCATTGGACAGCCGCAGGTCGTAGTTTTCATGGAGATTAACGCTGACATGAGCTGGTGGTATGAGATCAACCGATTGCGACGTAGGACATACGGTGGGTTCACCCTGCTAGGACTCCTCGCTGATCTCGGAGGTTGAAGAGAGTTAAGGACGCCTGCTAAATAACGTCATGCTTGTGTTGGAGGGTCTATCAGGATATCCGACTTGTTTTTACAGTGAGGGGTGTACAATGCTTATCGCAACTCTTATCGGCTTGCCCCGCGTTCTGGTGGCGGGTGGAGAGAAAACTGATGGCGAAAGGCGATGCAAGACGATCGGCAGGCTTGGGGACTGGGGGTGGGGTGGGGCTTTGGTGGGGTGGAGCTCTCTTGGGAGCTTCAGAAGTCCGTCCGCGCTCCGAAAGTTCGCTCGCCGAACTGCACACCTACGTATCACACCACATCATCATCCTCGTCCGCCGCACATAGCCTACGGTACTGTCCCATACATACCGTACAGGACCCCTGGGTTCCATCCTTCCTTTTTCTCTCTGAGAAACAGATAAATCTCGTGTCGGCGCTGAAAGTGATCAGTGACCACACCCAGGCTCCTTAACCCCTCCGCTGCCCCAAAGATACATTCACAGGCTTTCATTCACCAAACTCTAGCAACTACTTCCCACCTCCCCCGCTACTCGCCTTCCACTCCTAATTGTCAAACCCACATAGCAAAACGTGCGAACATCTCGGAGTGAGCAGCCTTTCCCCGCTTCATTTCCCCATACCCCGCAGTCCGTTGACTAGTATTTGGACCCCAGCAAACGAACATGTCTACCGAACTCCCTTTCCTTGCGCCCTCCGAGGCCAAGAAGCGGAAGATTGCTGTCATGACCAGCGGCGGCGATGCTCCTGGCATGAACGGCGCTGTGCGTGCAGTTGTTAGGATGGCAATTGCAAAGTTAGTCTTCTCTCACAGGCCGCTACCTAGTCGGGGCAATTGCTAATGCTCGACACAGGGGCTGTGATGCGTTCTGTATCCACGAGGGCTACGACGGCCTTGTCAAGGGCGGTGATATGATCAAGAAGACAGAGTGGGACGATGTGCGTGGATACCTGGCAGAGGGCGGAACACTTATCGGAACTGCTCGGTGTGCGGCATTCCGCGAGCGGTGGGGGCGTTTGAAGGCGGCCAAGAACTTGGTTGGTGACCCCTGGGCATAACACTCGCAAGTCGAGGCAATCCTGAACGCCTACTGATACCGCCATTTACAGATCGAGAAAGGGATCGATGCTCTCATCGTCTGCGGAGGTGACGGCTCCCTTACCGGCGCTGACCTGTTCCGCAAAGAGTGGCCCAGCCTCCTGGCTGAATTGGTCGAGAAGAAGGAGCTCACTGCGGAGCAGACCGAAGGGCACGGGAATCTGAACATCGTGGGTTTGGTGGGTTCAATCGACAACGACATGTGCTCGACAGATGCCACCATTGGGTGCTACTCGTCCCTTCATCGGATTTGCGACTCGGTTGACTGTATTGCGGACACCGCGCAGTCTCATCAGCGTGCCTTCGTTGTCGAAGTCATGGGCCGCCACTGCGGCTGGCTTGCGCTGATGTCAGCCATCAGCACGGGTGCCGACTTCCTATTCATCCCCGAGGTTCCTCCCGCTAGAGATTGGAAGAAGGGGATGTGCAACATCATCACCGAGGTGAGCATTGACGAGGAAGGAAGGCTGGTAGAGCTAACGAGAGTAATAGCATCGCAAGATGGGTAAGCGTACAACCATCGTCATTGTTGCCGAAGGTGCTCAGGACCTCGATCTGAAGAAGATCTCTCCCGAGGATGTCCGGAAACTTCTTGCTGAAGAGCTGGGCCTGGACACGCGTGTCACTACGCTTGGCCACGTGCAGCGCGGCGGGCAGCCTTGCGCATACGACCGCATGCTATCGACGCTCCAGGGTGCGGATGCCGTAAACGCCGTCCTGGAGGCCACTCCGGAGACCCCCAGCCCGGTTATTTCCATCATCGAGAACAAGATAGTCCGCAATCCTCTGGTTCAGGCGGTTCAACTTACCCAGCAGGTCGCCGACACAATTGCACGGAAGGAGTTTGACAAGGCCTTACATCTGCGTGACTCCGAATTCGCCGAGTACTTCAAGTCGTACCTCATCACCAGCTCCGTTGACCAGCCGGATCTCAAGCTTCCCGAGGACAAGCGGATGCGTGTAGGTATCATACACGTTGGAGCGCCGGCCGGTGGGATGAACGCTGCGACGCGTGCAGCTGTCTCTTACTGCGTCGGGCGCGGCCATACGCCCGTTGCCTTGTATAATGGCTTTAGTGGTCTCATCAGGCACCACGGAGACAAGCCTTTGGGTGCGGTTCGGGAGCTCACTTGGCTTGACTGCGTTCAATGGACGAGCAGGGGTGGCTCTGAGATCGGAACGTAAGTGGTGTGGAGCGTGACTGACGACAAAAGGCTGACGCTTACAGCAACCGTACACTGCCATCTGATAATATGGACACAGTTGCGTATTGCATGGAGCACTACAAGATTGATGCTCTCCTCATCGTCGGTGGTTTCGAGGCCTTCACTGCTCTGAGCGAGCTTCGGCAAGCGCGTGCCACTCACCCGCAGCTCAAGATCCCGATGGTGATCCTTCCGGCCACGGTGAGCAACAACGTCCCGGGTACGGAGTACTCTCTCGGCAGCGACACTTGCCTCAACGCTCTGATCGAGTTCTGCGACACGTGTCGGCAGTCGGCATCTTCGTCGCGGCGGCGTGTCTTCGTCATCGAAACCCAGGGTGGCGAGTCTGGTTACGTTGCGACGATCGCCGGGCTGTCTATGGGCGCCATGGCTGTGTACACTCCGGAAGAGGGCATCAACATCAAGATGCTGGATCGCGACATCGACAGCCTGCGCGCAGTGTTCGCCAAGGACAAGGGCCAGAGCCGTGCTGGTAAGCAACACAGCACCTGTTTGACAGGTAGTGGTTAACCAAAAGCAGGCAAAATCATCCTCCGCAACGAAAAGGCGTCAGACACGTACACGACGGAGGTTATCGCCAACATCATCCGCGCTGAGGCCAAGGGCCGCTTCGAAGCGCGTGTCGGTATTCCAGGCCACTTCCAGCAAGGGAAGCAGCCGTCGCCGATGGACCGCATTCGTGGTGTGCGCTTTGGCGTTAAGAGCCTGCAGCACCTCGAGACGTTCTTCGGCAAGACGCCCGACGAGATTGCTGCGGACCCCATGAGCACTGCTGTGATTGGCATCCGTGGAGCGCGTCTCAAGTTCTCGCCCATGGAGACGATTGAGCGGACGGAGACTGACTGGAAGCACCGTCGTCCGAAGGACGAGTTCTGGCTGGGGTTCAAGGACCTGGTTGATACTCTCAGTGGGCGTCGGCCTCCGAGCGAGGTGCACATGCATGTTCCTGTGCTGATGCCAGAATAGATGGCGAGTGTTGGGCCTGGCTGTGGTTTATATTGTCCTTGTTGAACAGACTTGTATCCTAGGCGCAAAATGCGACCGGTGGCGGATGATGGTATGGACTCAAATGCATGGCACCGGTGGTGCACTCTTCATTTCCGTGCAGCAATGTTTTGCTGCTGTGAGGGATGTCGGGCGATAGTGAAGCTGCATACTGTATGCACGTCAAGTGCGATGGTCCGAGGTTCGATGAATTCGTAAACCGACCAATCCAGGATTAACGGCGATGCTTTCGGACTTCGGACCCCCACTAAATATCCATTTTGGGGCAACACAGGTCTCCAATTGGCCGCTCTCACCTGCAGGACGTGAAGGAGCAAGTACAGAAAAAGGCGAGAGGTGAGCCATGGTTCGTCAGGAAAGGCTTTTCTCAATGAGTAGATCTGCGTCTTTTTGCAGGGCAAGCGAAACCAGGCAGACGCAAGACGCACGGCGCGGGGATGCGTCCTTCAGGGATGGGAGCCGGAGAGGCTTGCAGGTGGGGGATGGAGAGATGGGGTTACTCCGACTTTTTATATCCTAGGATATGCGGACCGCGTACTCTAGCCAACAACCCGGTGCAACTGCGGAGTGGCGAGAGAGAGGCTTACCGTAGTATAAACGATGAAGCAATAGGAAGAGGGAATGAAGATGGAGATGATGAAATAGGTTGGAATTGAAGTCTCAACAGTACCTGTTGTTTTGCTGGAGGACGAGGCAAAAGCAAAAGACAGGAGAGTTCGAAAAACGCCATTTGCAGGGGACGTTGGAAGTTGAAGATTGGCTGGAGCCCAATGGGTGGAACTTTGAGCCTGATGGCGGCCTTGCGGACTTTTTAGTCCCTGAGCCAGGGCAAGTTCTTTCCACCAACATCACCAACTCCCTTCCCTTCCTCCCACCCACCCCCTCCCAGACCACTCCACACCTCCTCCCCCCTCCCCTCCCCTTCTTCTCCGCATCAACCACTCCCCGCCTAGTGGTATTCCCCTCCTCCTACACCACCACTTCAAACCTCCAACCTTTTTTTTTCTCCCCATCGCGTCTCATCGCGTCTCAACTTCTACCTTCTACATCTCGACGCGTCATTGTCTACCACACACTATATTCTACTCCCCCTCCCCCAAAAAAAAACCGTCGAGAGACATAGCAAGCGTACAGGTCTTCGTTTGTTCATCGTCCTCTTCCCCGTATCCATCTCCTTGGACCCTGTATTTCCTTCAATTGCTCTCTCTCGCCAGTTCTCGTCCTTTCCGCCTATCCATCAGGGTCTCAAGTGCCTCTTGACGACTGGTTCTAGCCCGCCACCTTCTCATCCCATCCACCTACTTTGCTACCACACACGCTCGCAACGTCGACACGCTGGATCTGTCATCACGCTGCAGAAATTACCAGCATCCCATAAACTCCGTTCGTTGCAACAAGCTGGCCAATATAAATCTAGAGGTGAGCTTTAGCTCCAGTCATTTGGTCCGCTTGTCGCGTCTCTCAACGATTGGAGGCTGATTCGTCGGTTAGATCTCCAACAACACACCACCCAAGTCAACCTCCAACTTAGCGAGGAAAGTCTCTTCAACTGTTCCATCATGGCCTCTTCATCTACCGCAAACTTCAAACCCCTCACCTTCACTCCTGTCAACTTCTCTCTTACGGCTGGGACTCCTATCCCCGCGCCGCCAGACTCACCACCAGACAGTCCCCGCCCTTCTACCCCTGTTGGCGGCCCCCTCTCGTCGCACCCCACGACGCCCAACGATGTCGAAACTAAGCAACCCGAAGTCAAGCCCAAGCCAGTCGTCCCCCAGAAGCGGCCTTCGTCCGTGCGCAAACTACTTTCGCTGCGATCTATCCGTCACCGTGACGGCAGCAACGGTCCTCTGAGTCCGGCAAGCATCACGGACAAGGCGTCTACAGACTCTCTGCGTCCCGGCTCTCCATACACTACGAACACCGTGTTTAGCGGCGCAACCTCGGCGTCAAGCTCGAGACAGAGCGTGTTGCTGAACGGATCCATGTCGCCCGGTGGAAGCCGGAAACGCAGTGGGTGGTTCGGCAGTGGAGGATCGAGGCGCAAGAGCGGCTTCTTCCCACTGGGAGGCAAGGTCGATGAGCACGGAATGGCGGTCAACCCAGTGGAAGAGGAGACCGTCAAAGGCCCGCCTCCGCCTACGCTACCCGAATTTCGCGAATTTGCAAGCTTCGAGGCGACGCTTAGTAGCGGCGATATCTTCAAGGATATCAAGTAGGCTGTGGGAATGGGGGTAGACGGGAGGTTGCGGGCTGGCTGTGCTCCAAGAGGAGCCTGTCGCTCTGCTGGATGGCTCGCTGAGCCGTCTAATGGGAGGAATATGAGATATGTCCTGCGGCAGACGGTTCGGCTGCATTCAAAGAGGTTTTCTTTGCTTTTCGTTACAAGGCGGGGAAGTGTGGTTTGTTTTGTTACTATATCTTGGAATGGGCTGAGAAGACTGCTGAGATATTTACACATCTAGGGGTCAGTCGGATATCGGTGAGCGGGATCTGCCGAGAGAGCAGTGGGAAGAGGACATACCCGGTTGCTGCTGTCTATATACCCCTTTGCTTTTTGCGCGGTTTGGCTTCACGTTCGTTATCACCACCAGCTGCTGCTATCAGGTGCAACCATTCTCTTCTTTCCTTTTGTCATTGGTGGGAACTGGGGGAGGTACCTAGGGGATGGGTCAAAAGTTTCCACTGCACTGATTTTCTTGGTCCGCAACTTTAGGCAACTGGGGTGAGGGTTTATCAACCCCTCAGACAGGGAAGCATAAGAGCGATATCTCATTCCACGCCCCCGTAATGTGGGGGGGAGCCGTGGTTATGTAGCTCCTGCTTGCGGCCCGAGCGGCTGCGAGGCCTGAAATCGATTGATCTGTTTTCCTGCACCTCCCCCACAAAATCCCTTTTGCTGACGTTCCGTAACGGCGCGGGACGCCCCGCTTTCAATGCACCCGGCTTCGCTCCCGCTGCCGCTTGTCGGATGAACGCAGGGGATGTGGCGCCCACGGTGGGTGAAACGCAGCCTCGCGGACTTGGCGGGAGGCTGATGGTGGAGTTTGCGGGGGAGGCGCTATCGGTGGCGGAGGGGGTACAAGTTAGGATAAAGAGACTATGGGAATAGACTACTGATACAGATTACCGTCTGCGAAGGAGATTTGAACGCCGTGTTTGTCGTCCGCCATTACCGCCTACTCCGATGCAGAAGCCAGTCGCAAGAAAAGCCCAGTGTATGCGCCAGAAACCCCACTCCCTCCCTCCCTTCCTTCCTCTCCACTACCATCATCCAAACCAACAACCAAACCACTAAACCAGCCCGCCCACAACCACAACCGCAACAACAACCGCCACCACCCTCCCCCCTGCCCTCCCCATCGGTGCTGCCCCATTCCCATTCCTAACCAGCTGCGTCGCCGTACACCTATTATCGGGACACGTACTCGTCACCAGCTTCCACCCGGGACTAACCACCGTGCTAACCTGCCCATTAACCACCACCGTCGTCGCGCCCACCAGCTGCTGCCCAGGCACAACAGGCGCCACATAGCCTGCCGGATAGGCGGCCGCAGCCGCGCCCGGTGGCGGTGCGCCCCCGTATGGCGCGGGGTGCGCAACCGGTGGCTGAGGGTAGAACTGGTAGCCGGGATTGTGCGGCGGAACGGCGCCGGGGGGTATGAGCGTCGGTGCGGTGGGAATGAATACTGTCTCGTCAGCCTCAAACAGCCTCTATGTGTCTCAATCGAAGAGCAGGGCCACATACCTGTAGTCGCCGCGCCCCCCAGGCCCGGAATCACACTCCCCACCAATCCGGCATACGACCACCCCCCCACCCCAGGCACACTCCCCGTACACGCCGCGCGACAAGCGCAGCACGCAACACCCCCCGCGCCCACACCGTTGCCATACACAACAGGCCGTGTGAGAGTCGCCCCTGAAGGACAACACCCGCGCCCGCCGTCAACGGCGTGATAGTCCAAAGCACGTCCGCGATCGTGCGGGCACCCGTGGTCGGGGGATGGATGGGCGGCGATCAGGGTCTGGAACGGGAGGGTGTAGGTCGCGGGGCCAGGGTAGCAGGAGGGATGGACGGCCCAGGGGGCTGCGTAGCCGGGGTGCGGCCAGCCGGTGTCGGGGGAGAAGCCGCCGTGGGGGAAGTGGTGGGCTGCCGGGCTGGGAATGGAGTCTGTGGGTGGTGCTGGGGGAGCCGGAGCGGCGGTTGCGCTGGGGAGAGGAGCGGGGACGGGGGAAGCTGCTGGGGCGGCGGAGGGGAGGGCGTGGGCTCCGCGGAGGAGGAGGGCGAGGAGGAGGATGTGCATCATGGGTTCTTGGTGGGGTGGAGGATGGCGGGCGGGCGAGGCGGGGTGGTGGTTCGTCTTAAGGCAGCGCTGGGACCGGGGCTGCAGAAGAAGCTTTAGTCGTTACCGGGTGCGCAAGTCTGAGGCCATAGTGCGCGGACGAGGGCGTGGCGTGGGTTTGAGGAAATATAGAGGCCATCGTGGGGTCTGCGGGTACCGAACCGAAGAGGAGTAGTGAGCTGCGAATCGTTCGGCCGGAGGATCCTAGGCGAGTGTTTATCTGGAGGTGAGAGAAAGTGTAACGAAGAGGGCAGTCGTTTGGGATGAAACGAAACGCGGGAGACTGACCAATGGTAGGGCGAAGAATCAGAGCATCCCAGAGTCTAGAAGGCTAGCCATAGTACAAGTTCGCAGAAATGTCCGCGGCTGCCTCTGTGCGCTGCAAATTGTTCACGGTATCATGTTGCGATCAGGGCTCAGTTAGTCGAGTGATATGACACAAGGCAGAATTGTGTTCGCAATGCGGAATTGACAGCAGTGAAACCAAACAGAAACCGCTTGATTGGGAAGCCCACGAGTTGGCAGGTCTAAACGGGCTGTTTGTTTCAAGTTTCAACCATGTGGTCCATTCACGCCTAAGCGTCAGAACTCGTGGCCTGGGGGGCTAGATCTAGGGTGTTGGCGATCTGATATGTATCGGTGCATTGCCGGCACAAGCTGATCAGCCAAACTAGTAGTCCCTGTAAGCAGTTAGCTAGCATGCTCCAAGGAAGCAAATGTGGACCACGGCGAACAGCCATACCGATGTAGAATCGGCCCTGTCGTGCGCGCTCCTATTCCAGGCTCATTGGACCCAGTAGAGGTGAGGCAGATATCGCCTTTGCCGCAAAGGGCGTGCCCGAAGGCAGCATGATAAGAAAGGTTCTCAAATCGTCTTACTCAAGGGCCCCCTCATCTCCATCGTCTCCGTCATCATCGTCGCCGTTCTCGAAGTACTGCTCGGCATTGTAGTCGTCCTTCGTCCGTTCGGCATAGTCCATCTCCTCGTCCTCGTCTTCTTCCCAGTTCTCGTCCTTCTCCTCCTCGGGCACCTCCTCCTCGTCCTTCTCTTCAGAGTCGCCCTCCTTGCCCTCTGCCCCCTCGAGATCCTCGTCGTCGAGCTCGCCCAACCGCATCAGGCGCGTCTTCGCGAGCATTGCCTTGCGCTTTGCTGTGACCGTTGAGGCGTCCTTGGCCAGGGAGGGATCGATGGCGGGCCAAAGCTCCTCCGGGAAATACTCCTTCACTAACACCAATTAGCGTATACACTTGTCCAGACGGCAGCAAACGTACAGTAGGTCCGCGCCTTCAGCCCAGGCACCGTGCGCTTCGGCTTCGAGTACTTGGCGGTGTACACGGGCATGCCCTCGAAGGGATTGTACTTGGACTTGATCTTGGACGGCTGCTGCGGTCCCGACTTGGTGATGCGCGAGTTATTTCCGGCTAAGACGACATGAAGCGGGCCCTGACGGATGCGCGACCGCAGGGAACGGAAGTAGGAGAGGCCCTGGCGCTCCGCGAGGTTCGCGGGAGGGGCAATGGGAGTAGTGGTCTCCTTCTCGGGGGTTAGCATATCTTTTTGCTTGCTCGAAAGCCGTGACATCATATGGATGTAGTCGATGTTCGCCTATGCTTGGGGAGTGGGAGAAGCGGATATGGTGAAAAGGCGTCCCAGGATAACAAACGCAGGGCAGAGCGTCGGGGTGGAGGATGAGGATGCGGAGACGGTAAGACCAAGAGGTTGGCGGGGAATGGCTCCAATGCTGGTCCATCAACGCCGAGTGCAGCCATCCCCTGCGACCATCAGTGGCGCATCTCATTTTCGTGCTGTGAAAGGCAGTGCGACTGTCGTGGCACCTATGATGCCGCCGAACGGGCGAGAGGGAGAGAGAGAGAGAGAGAGAGAGGGAAAGAAAGAGACACACGCACCGGATAGCGTTCTTGAGGCTTGAACACAACCTTCAGATTCGGGTTATTGTCGATGCCGCCTGGGCCCTTGTTGCGACCAGCTCCTCCACCTCCGCGGCCGCCACGGCCTCCTCTACCGGACATTGTTGTAGGTGTGAGAAGTTGAAAGAAGCCGGTGTACGCTGGTGAAGGTTGTGAGTAGTTTTGCGGGGGAAGAAGAGTTGTGGTTTGCGAGCAGCGGAGGTTTGAGTAGGGTGGAGTCAACGGGGCGAGGGGGGAAGAGAGAAGCTTGACGCGGGCCAAAAACTGCAGTGGGGTACCAAGTGGGGTCCCCCCTCATCTTCCCCTCTACGAACCCCTCTACCCCACTACCGTCTACTGTACCTTCTGCCTCCTCCTTCACTTCGTCATCCATCATCTATCGTCCTCAAAAACAACAGCGGCTTCGTTGGTGCACCACCTAGCCCTTACAATCACGCTTTTCAAACTCGATACCAGCTCTGCTTCACTCCGTGACGCGTCTCAGGAGCTGGAGAGCCTCCTCCGCCACCGCGCCAACCGCACTTGCTGTCGGCGACGCTCCCTCCTGCCAGCACGTCCGGCACCCCACTTCCTAGCCTCCCACAGCTCCTCCACACTCGACATCTACTTCTACCTTGAGGTCACACTCATATTTCACCATGTCAGACCTCCAAAGCGTCACCGCGCACCTCCGCGCCGTCCGCGACTCGCCCTCTACCCCGCTTGATGCTCAACAGCTCGAAGCCGCACGCCTCATTCTTGCACCCACCCTTACACCCGAAGATACTCAAGGTCTCATTCTGGAAATCTACCAGCTCCTACCCACCTTGCAGCAAGATCCAGCCCCCGCCACTCACCTCCTAGACAAGCTGCTCGAGCCGGTGCCTCTCACCACCATCCTCTCCATGGAACCACCTGTCGACCTCATCAAAGGTCTCGACCTTGCTGCGATGCCTTTCAACGACATTACACTCCGGCTGCTGGACAAGGCAGATACTGCGTCGGGAAGACAACTGGCGGCCACAATGCCGGAACTCTTCGTTGCCCTGGTGCGGCTATGGCTGTACGCCGAGGCCGTGAGCACCGGGGACCTGGCCGGCAGGGTGCTCTTGCGCCTGCTGAAGGTGGATAAAATGGACGCCGATAAGACTGGATGGGACGGACGGCCGATCTGGAAACGTATTTTCCGTGACAAAGATGTCTATGTACAGATCTTTGCCGCCTGCGACTTGACCAAGGGAGACCGGACGCTGAGCAAGAACCGAAAAACCATCGCGCAGGCCCGGCTGCTGTCCTGGCTGCCCGAGGTGGGCGGCATGGACTGGACCTCAATCTCACAGAGCTACCATCCAGAGATTGAGAAGCATTTTGGCCTGCAAGAGGGCCGCCAGAGTCTTGTGGATTACGCAGCCTTGAGCATGGTGGACACGAGCGATGTGCTCATGCATCGCAGCCTTATTTCCTTCTACTCCAGGTTGCTTCTTTGGGTCACAGCCACGTCGGGACGGCGAACTGTTGCTCTCAGCTTCCTTTCAGATAGGGGCCTCCACCAGCGGACCATCAACTACTACGCTGAGCCGGGCCATATAACCCATGATCCCCTCGACGCCAGCCTGCTCTACCCCGACGCAGCAGGGTACGTTGTAAGCTGGGTATCCACTAACTCCCTGGACTTCACCGGCGAATCCTCAACCTACGATCCCATTGTTTCGCGCCTAAACGAAGCCTTCAACAGGCCCCCGTCAGCCTGGCTCCACGACGACGACCCTGTCGACGACATGCAGGTCCTCACTGCTCTCCCTCGCACTTTCCTCGTGGCACTTGGCTCGCGCTCTCCTCTCAACCACATTCCTGTAAAAGTCTCCTCTGCCAACGCCCTCGCCGTACTCGCCGAGATCCTCCGCGGCCCCCTCGAATCCACGGACCTGATCTTCCCCACCCCATCAGACGCCGTCATCGCCGATCGCACCGCCGAAATCGACGCCGCCCGCACCTTGTACCGGACCTACACAGCTGAGCATCCACGCTTCTGGAACGATGTAATCGGGCACGCTGAGACTGTAGCCTTGACGGACCTTGCTATTGCGGCAAACAATCTCATCAAAGCGATCGTGTCGGCGCCGTGGGACGGTGTGGCGGCTATCACGGAGTCGGGGGGTGCGTCGGCGCACCTGGTCCCATACTTGCTGGGCCCGCCACGGCGGTTTGCAAATCTGGTGGGCGGGCGTGGGGATGCGGAGAGCGCGGCGTACAAGGTTGCTGTCGCCCGGTTTGAGGCGGTGAAGGCGTTTTTGAAGGCGGTGAAGGGGAAGCCGGAGTATAAGATGTTGGAGGAGGCGGCGGCGAGGAGAGTCGCTGAGGGAGCGTGGGGGGCTGGGGATGCGCCGCCTGGGGGTTTGGTTGCTACGATGGAGATGTAGACGTAAAAGAAGTCCCGGGAGCATCAGTACGGGTTCGGAATCCGGTTAATCTGTAGGCTATTCGACGTGGATATATAAACATATCTCAGACCGTAGGACTGCCCACTGGATTCGTTGAGCTCGTTGATATCGATAGGGTGAACTTGAAACCCGTCTAGACAGAGCGACTAGTTCTGCGCTGGAAGTGGAGAAAGGATGGGACCTTGGGTTATGCAATGGAAAGATTGAGAAAGAAGCCGCGGATGGCAGGTAGGAAACGCTTATCGAGACTAAGTTCGACTTGATAGTCGGATGGAAGTTGCGAAAACGTTTTTAAGGTTCACTTGAACTTGCGAACGACATGCGCATTACTCGTAGACATCAACAGCCGTTATCGTTCATGTTCATGTCCAGCGGTTTGTCGTTCTATCATACAGAAACCACCCTCCCTCTTCCTGACTCTTACTTCGTCTTACTGGTCTTCTCCTCTGACGCCTCAGCCAAAATGTGCTTAGGGTTGGATTCAAGGTTGTCCAGCGCATTCTTGGACACCTTCTGCGAGTGCTCGGGCGATGGCGCGGCGTTCTGGTCGTTCGGCTTCGCCTGCGGGTCGTTGAGCTGGCCTCCCGACTGGCGGCTGGGGGAAGGGGACTGGCGGCCAGCGTTTTGATCAGGCATTGTGATGCTGCGGGGGTTAGCTGCGAGCTTAGGAGGGGAAACAGCGGGGACGGACTTTATAGGGGTGGTTGATGGGGTACTTGGTGGTTTGGTGGTTGTGAGGTCTGGGTAGGATTCGGTTGTTTGGTCTGCTTGTCTGCTGTTGGAGGAGAGGTGAGGCTGTTGATCCTTTTAACGGTTCTGCTCACCCTTGAGGGGGTGGAGGCATCGACGTCATAGGTACAAGGCCCAACTTGGCAGTGACTGACATCAGATTGATGCCGAACTTCCCTTGTAAAGCCCGCATTGGAAAATTAGCACTGATTAATGAGCAAGCACATCATTTAGACCGAGCAAAATAACACACAATCGGACCCCTTTCATCCCTAACCGCCTTATATAATTTCTTTCCTCTTGATTTTCCGCCTCGGTGGCGCATCCCAGCCTTATCACGTGCCTCGCGCCTGAGCGCGTCGCCCCCTTCAGCCCCTAACCACCACAAGGGCAGGGGCCAGGTGTTCTCAAATCGCATCACCACCACGCGTCTCCGCACCACCGCACTCCGCATCTCTCGTCCTCACTCCACTCCCTCAATCACACCCACCGCGCACCCCTAATCGCCCATCCCTACCGTCAAAATGGCCAAGAAAGACAAGTACTCCGTCCTGCTGCCGACATACAACGAGCGGCGCAACCTGCCGATCATAACCTGGCTGCTGGCAAGGACATTCACAGAGCAGTACGCACCACCGCTCCCCCACCCCCCCACCCAGTTATTCACTAACCCCGCCTTAGGAAACTCGACTGGGAGCTCGTAATCGTCGACGACGCCTCCCCGGATGGCACGCAAGTCATCGCAAAGCAGCTGCAAAAAGCCTACGGCACGGACAGGATCCAACTCCGCGCTCGGGCGGGCAAGCTCGGTCTCGGCACTGCCTACGTGCACGGGCTGCAGTTCGCAACCGGCAACTACGTGATCATCATGGATGCCGATTTCAGTCATCACCCCAAGTTCATCGCGGAGATGGTGCGTGTGCAGAAGGAGGGGAACTACGACATTGTGACCGGCACGCGGTATGCTGGCAATGGCGGCGTGTATGGCTGGGACCTCAAGCGCAAGTTTGTTAGCCGTGGCGCCAATCTTTTCGCGGATACTCTTCTCCGCCCGGGGGTTAGCGATCTCACGGGTAGCTTCAGGTTGTATAAGTGGGAGGTGCTGCAGAAGGTTATTACCAGCACTGAGAGCAAGGGGTACACCTTCCAGATGGAGATGATGGTGCGCGCAAAGGCCATGGGCTTCAAGGTCGCCGAGGTGCCAATTAGCTTCGTCGACCGCGTCTATGGCGAGAGCAAGCTGGGCGGGGATGAGATTGTCGAGTACGCCAAGGGCGTCATCAACCTGTGGCTCAAGGTATGAGGGAGCAAGGGGGACGGTTTGTGCTACGGTCACGGCGTTGAGGGGGCGGATGGGCGATGTCCAGATTTTGTCCATTTACACATACACTAGCCTAATTCACGCTCAACATAAGAGCGCCCTCGCGAGTCCCATGCTCCATGTCATACATAACGCCTAAACTCCCATCTATGCAACCACACAATCAAGCCTCTGTGTCTCCATCCGCGTCTCCATCTGCATCTGCCTCAGCGGCCAGGGGGTCCAGCTTCGACACCCACGAGTTGGTCAAACCCTTGACCGTCTCGTCCGGGTCCGAGATGGTAACCTCCATGAAATCAATCTTACTCTCGTCCCCTTCCCTCTGCTGTGAGCCGCCCATCATTGTATTGGCGACCTTGGGGCGAGCGGGACGGATCGTGGTGCGCTGGACAATCGGGTAGATGTACGCCGCCTTCTGCAGCGGCTTCGTGCGCAGGTTCTCCTCCGTCGCCGGCGCGCCGTCACACATCACCAGCGCCACGCTCTCGTTCCAGCAGTCGTCTGGATCACCGACCTGTTGCGACGTCTCATACTTGCGTAGATGATTGTAGCGAAAGCTTTGCTTGCCAGTGTCCGGGTTGATGTAGTCGTAGCCGTCCTCATAGTCTCCGTCATTTGGCGCGCCCGGCGTGCCGAACTTGCGCTTAATGGTGCCCACGGCGTCGCTGCTAGGCAGGTACGCATCGAAGTTGGTCTCCGGACACGGCTTCATCAGCTTCGGGTCTGCCTTGGCGGCGGCAAGTTGCTGCGCGTACTTGGTGGCTTGCTCTTGGGTGCGCTCCAAGGGACGCAGGACAGCAACGTCGATACGCGGATCGTAGATCTTGCTGCTGCCGGGGTTGTTGCCAAACCGGATCACCATATAGTGGCCAACATCTGGAAAGGCCTCGAGATCAGGCAGGATAGGGTAAGCGTCCAGGACTTCCAGCCCCGGGCGCGAGGGGTGCTTCGGCCGGGCCCACGCGTCCTTCTCTTCATACTGGATCTCTGCGCCGCGGATGCCCTCCTCCGAGTCCTGGCCCGTATAAGCGTCATGGGGATAGGCGACGTTGAATCCCTTAGTGATGTTGCGCAGAATAGAGAGCGGATCGTCACGTTGTTCAACCCGGCGGCGTTTGCGCTGCGTGTCGCTGCCACTGCCATTCATCCGCAATATGTTGCTGGTGGGCGCGGACCGGGAACTCGCCGCCGAAGTGATGTACTCTGTCCGCCGGAGGAAGCTGACGTTGGCATTCGTAGACAAAGGTTTCCCGAGGGTGCTGAGTGGGCGCACGAGAGCCCTGTCTTTGGGATCGAGGGGTCCGGATGTTTCCAAGATTGCTATGGCCTGCTTAGCACGCGAATATTGAATCCGTAAATGCACTTACCAGACTCGTTTCCGTCGAAAACGCCCGGGAGACCGACCAGGTCAATCGGCATGCCCATCTCCGAGTTTGCGACAATGGTGAGCGGCTGCTCGCGCGCAAGGCGTGATGCATAGCCTGCTGATGTGTACAGTCCGCCTGCAAGCCCGAGACTTGGTATGTCGAGTGTTTTAGGTGGGAGGGCAGGGGGAGGCACGGCGTTTGAATACCGGACGCGCGCTATGTAGTCCTGATGGACCGGTTTCTGAGCGGACGCCATGGTGGCGCGGAGGGACAGAGGGTGCGAAACGCCTCAAGGTCTGAGGATGCGTAGAAGTGAAAGCAGCTTTGAAGCTGTGGTGAGAAAAATGTTAATGGTGATGAAGGAGAGGTGATGGTGGTGGAGCAAGTTAGCGAGAGACAAGGCGTCGAAGGAGCTGATGGGGGACCCCGGAAGGCGGTAAAGAGGCTCCGCGTTTCTGCCCCACGAGCACGGGCCACTATCGCGTCCACCAGAAAAAAGTGACGACAATGACAATTGCGACACAAACACCATTCCGCACTGACCGTCCCATATACGACTTGGCGCCCTTTCAAGACTGAAGACGGGAACTCTGGCGCGACTATTTCTCCTGTCCCGAGCTTCTTCCCGGGTATGCGCCTTGCTGCATGCGCCCCGCCTCGCCTCCAGCGCACAAGCTACCTGGTCGCTGTCCCGATTCGCGTCAACCAGCGTCCTTCATAGCAGCACCATGTCCGCCAACACAGAGACTCCAGGCACGGATCGGCCCGAGGCACCGCAGGCCGGATCTTTGGACTCCCAGCCGGCAGCTGAACAGATAATCAGACATGAAGACAAGCTCTACACCACCATTAAAGAGGGCCTCGCCTTCATCCTTGCCCCGCCAGAAGCCCCACTGCTCACTGATCCCAAGACACAACGAGATGGGGCGGCGCCGAAGCAGTCCGTATTCTACAACCCTATCCAACAGTATAACCGGGATCTTACCGTCCTTGCGATTCGCGGCTTCGGTGAAGAGTTCCTTGCGGCAAAAGAGGCTAAGGGCTCCAGGAAGGGCAACAAGAACAAAGGCAAAAAGGGCCGGTCTGATACCAAGGGCAAGGAACAGTCAGGTGAATCTCAAGCTACAGCCAACGGTCGCACTGATGGGCCTCCAGCTACTAAGAGAAAGCGGACAGACGATGGGAGTGAAGCTGTGGACGAGGTCCAACCCTTAAAGAAAGCCAAGGTTGTAGAGGACAATACAGCTCCTGAAGCGAACGGAGGAGCAGTCAAAGATGTCACTTCCAAAGGCAGAGACTCCCTTCTTTCGGCATTCGACGAACTAGATGACGAAGACCTGCTTGCTTGCGAAGCCTCCATCCAGGCGACGCAGGCCGGGGCAACTCAGGCCGAAGCTCAACATAAGCCTCCCGAAGAGCAACAGAAGCCGCCTCAAGAGAAGCCCCAAAATGGGCCCGAGGCCCCCAAAAAGCAGCCTGCTCTTCGCATCCTCGACGCCCTCTCAGCAACCGGCCTCCGCGCTCTCCGCTATGCCAGCGAGCTTCCGTTCCCCACCATAGTTACCGCCAACGACCTCTCCCCCAAGGCCGTGGCCACTATAAACCTGAACATCCAGCACAACAAACTATCGAGCCAAATACGCACCACAACGGGCAACGCTAACGCGCACATGTACTCCTTCGCCGCGCAAGAAGGCGTCGGCGGCCCAGGGCCCAAATACGACGTCATCGACCTCGACCCGTACGGCACGGCTGTCCCCTTCCTGGACGCGGCCCTGCAGGCCCTCTCCGATGGTGGCCTCCTCTGCGTCACCTGCACCGACTCCGCCGTCTTCAACTCCACAGGCTACCTAGAGAAAACCTACGCCATGTATGGTGGTCTCCCGATCAAGGGCGAGCACTACAGCGAAGGCGGCCTGCGCCTCATCCTCCACGCTATCGCCACCTCCGCCGCCAAACTCGGCTGCGCGATCGAGCCCCTCCTCTCCCTCTCCATCGATTACTACGCCCGCGTCTTTGTGCGCGTGCGCCGCTCCGCCGCTCACGCCAAGTTCCTCGCGAGCAAGACCATGCTCGTGTACACCTGCGACTCCGGCTGCGGATCCTGGTCCACGCAGCACCTGGCCCGGGCTACGGCCGGAACCGGCACGTCCGGCGGCATGCCGTTCTACAAACACGCGTTTGCGCAAGGCCCAACCGCCGAGCCGCACTGCGCCCATTGCGGATTCAAGACACACGTCGCGGGGCCCATGTGGGGCGGACCGCTGCACAACCCCTCCTTCGTGTCGCGACTCCTCGACCTTCTCCCCGTCCTAGACGACGAAACCTACGGCACCAAGACACGCATCGAAGGCATGCTCACCACAGCTTTGGAAGAAACCCGCCTGCTGAATAGCGAAGTGCTCTTCGCGCCGTACCCACCTTTACCCCGCGAAGGCGCACTTTTCACCCCTATCAGTCCCGCTGCCGCGGACCGGCACCCCTTTTACTTCATACCGTCTTCGCTGGCGCGCGTACTTAAGACGCAGGCGCCGTCGGGGGAGCAGATGCGCGGCGCGTTGCGGGGCTTGGGGTATACGGCTGTACGGAGCCATGCGAAGCCTGGCGCGATCAAAACGGATGCCGGGTGGGGTGCTTTATGGGATGTTATGCGGGCTTGGGTGGCGCAGAAGGCACCGGTGAAGGAAGGTGCGTTAGGGGAGGGGATGGCGGGGTGGCGGATTATGAATCCTGGAGTTGAGCCAGGACGGAAGGCGAAGGGAGATGAAGGTGATAAAATGGAAGGCGTAGAGAATGAAGAGAAAGTGGAGGTGGAGGTAAAAGAGATTGTCTTCGACGAGAAGCTGGGCAAGGATCATGATGCGAAGCGCTTGGTGAGGTACCAACTCAATCCTCGGGCTAATTGGGGCCCCATGACGAGGGCGAAGTAGGATCATCACCAGGTCGTTGCGACATTGCACATATAATAATGTCACCATCTCGCACACAGCATTGTGGAGTGCAGTCCGATCTTGAAAAAGGCAGCCTCTTGGGCCAGGTATCACATTGCCAAAAAAGTTCTATCAGATCGCCGTCTATGTTATACACAACGCTTCATGAGATGGAGCATCTCGGCCAAACAACACAGCCGTTACTCACAGCCTTGCCTTATCCATGTGCCCATACTGGCCCGCAATCAGCTCGGCGGCACGCTCTCCGACACCAAGCACCGTCAGCATCGGATTGGCCGTCGTCATTACCGGGAAAACTCCCGCATCTGCCACCCGCAACCCCTTCAAACCCCTCACCTTGAGTTCATGATCGACGACTGCATTTGCGTCATTTTTTACATCGCCCATACGCGTAGTACCCGCAGGGTGGTAGACAGTATGTGCAGCCTTCCGAGCGTACTCAGATAGTTCTTCATGTGACTGCACCTGGAGCCCGGGCGCCACCTCACGCTTCAGCCAGGAGCGAAAAGGTTCCTCTTGGGCAACACGCCGAGCTGCACGAATGCCAGCAACAAGCGTATCAGCATCATAACGGGCCTCATCCGTAAAATAGCGGAAGTCAAGCGCGGGTTTGACGGTCGGGTCTGCGCTCGTGAGGTAGAGCCGGCCACGGGAGCGAGGGCGCGGGATGTTTGGAGTCATACAGAAGGCGTTGAGGGGTGTATCATAGCCCAGTCTGCCCAGTTAGCTCAGCAGGCTGATGGAATGAGGTACGTACGGCTTCGTATTCAGACAGAATGGGATCTGATAGCAGTGCAACATGATATCTGCTACTTCGCCGTCGGATCCAGCTGCGTTGAGAGGCTCCCGGCGCAAGAAGAGGCCGGCATCCGAGTCCATGGTTGTCTGATTGATGGGCACGGGCTGGTTCAACTCCCAGAGGATGATGGTCTCGGGGTGGTCGAGCAGATTCTCGCCGACGCCAGGGATGTCTTTGACAACTGGGATACCCAGAGCCTCCAGCTGCTCACGCGGCCCGAGTCCCGAATGGAGCATGAGACGCGGTGTATCGATGGCGCCGCCGCAGAGTATCGTTTCACACTTGGCCCGGATCGTGCGCTCTTCGCCATTATACAGTGTAAGCGTCACGCCAGTGGCCCTGTCGCCATCCACATTGACCTTGCCAACCCATGCCTTTGTCAGGATGGTGAGGTTGGGGCGACGCTCCTCCCCGCGCAAAATAGGGTGAATGTAGGCAACGCTCGCACTGCTGCGCCGGCCGTCGTCGGGGTTATAGGCCACGGAGAAGAAACCGACACCTTCTTTGAACCCTCCTTTCTCGCGAATCTCATGGTTGAAGTCGTGGATGACGGGGACGTTTAGTGCAGTGGAGCACGCTTTCACCCAGTCACGACACAGTTGATTTCGGTGACGGTAGTGTACGGGCTGTATGGAGTTGCGGAGATTGTCCAACACGCGCATGAAGGTGTCGAACCCCCATCCCTTACAGCCCATGGCCTCCCACGTGCGACAGTCGTACTCGAAAGGGCGGAATGAGATAAGGGTATTGTGGCTCGAGCAACCTCCCAGGACTTTGGCACGCGAATGCCGAATGTTTGAGTTTCCCATTGGTTGTTCGGTCGTAGGATAATCGTAGTCCAGGTCGCCTCCCAGCAGCTTAAGCCAGTCCTTGAGGAG
Source organism: Trichodelitschia bisporula (assembly GCA_010356995.1). Classification (NCBI taxonomy): domain Eukaryota; kingdom Fungi; phylum Ascomycota; class Dothideomycetes; order Phaeotrichales; family Phaeotrichaceae; genus Trichodelitschia; species Trichodelitschia bisporula. The sequence goes on from ML996700.1 coordinate 158,343, forward strand.
AAGCACGCGATCGTCCATGAAATCGCTGGGACCGGCTTCGATCATGAGAATCGTTTTATTCGGGAGATATTCGGCCAGCCTGCTGGCGACGACACAGCCGGCCGTGCCGCCACCGACAATGACGAAGTCATAGTCGCAGACTTGAATTTCTTCGATATGCGTAGTCGTCATGTTGAATTTAAACTGAGGGTTAGGTGTTGATCTCACACGGGAGGATGCCAGATGGTCAGATCATTTGTAGCTGCATATTGGGCGCTTCCTTAGGGTCCGAGATTTGAAAGGCTCAAGCTGGACAAGAAAATTCGGCAAATATTACCTGGTGAGCGGTACTATTCCTGCTGGAAAATGGGAACACTTGACGCACCGGTGCCGGGGCTTCAATGCTTAATCGAGGTGGAAAACCAGGGGCACCTTTGGCCTTGAGCCTTGTCACCCCATGTATTGGATGGAAAGCCGATAGCGATTGGCGGGAACTGCTGCACCGAAGGCGTCTAGAAGCTGAGATAAGCCGCCTCATCCACCCATTGCTCGCAGCTTTGCCGTTCCTGGTGATGGGACCCGATCCCAGTGCCACAGAAGACGGAGTGGGGTAGGGTAACTGCAGCAGCTGATATCCGATTCGACAACGGTGGAAGATCCCGTGTGACGGCGGCGACCTGAAGAGATTTCAGTTAACTTGCCCCACGGCTGCAGGTAGAATCTGGTAAGGAAGCTGATAAGAAGGTGGAAGCAAAAAGACAGAGGAGAAGGAAAGAAGAAGACGAAAAGGACACGAAGACAAGTCATTATTCAACCATTACATCATCCAGTCCAAGGCCGAAAAGGGAAGATAAGGCACGATCCTTCACATCGACGCCAACACTGGCGCCGCCCGGCCCCAAAGACCCGGCCGTGAAGCCAGTCTCCACTCTGACGTCAAAGGGCTCGATCGGAGATTTGATGCGTGGGGCCATTCCTTCCTGGGTCTCCAGTTCTTATTTCGGCCTGAAGGTGACTCTTATGAGTGGGAGATCAACGTCGTAACTTTCGACAACCGTCAACACGCACGAGATCATCGCCATCATGGTGCTCTACTCTCCCCAACAGCTCTACTACGATGGTCGGCATCAGGACGCTGCGGTTCCCAATTACTTCCCTGTAACCAATCCCTCAAATGCCACTGATCTCGTCATCGTCCACTCTGCCTCCCGTGCCGACATTGACGCTGCAATCAAGTCGGCGCAAAACGCATTCCCGCTCTGGTCGCGAACGCCGCCCGTCCAGCGTGCCCGAATCCTTCTACGCGCGGCAGAGCTGCTGCGCGAACGTAACGAGTCCTTTGCCCGGGTTGAGACACATGATACGGGGAAGCCATTTTCGGAAACCAGTACCGTCGACGTCCTTAGCGGCGCCGATGTGTTGGAGTACTATGCCGGACTCGTGGCAAGCGGCGGTCTTAATGGCGAAACGGCGAGGTTGAGAGACGATGCCTGGGTGTATACCACCAAGGAGGCGCTGGGTGTCTGCGTAGGGATTGGGGCGTGGAATTATCCAATTCAGATGTATGTCCCTGGATATGGGAAGGCTCGCTGCGGGATATCTGACGCAGATAAGTGCCTTGTGGAAATCGGCACCATGCCTCGCTGCTGGTAACACCATGGTCTACAAACCGAGCGAGTACACGCCACTGCACGGCCACCTCCTCGCCTCGCTGTATACAGAGGCCGGAATGCCGCCGGGAGTCTTCAACGTTGTCCATGGTGCCGGTGACGTTGGCGCATACCTCACCTCGCACCCGACCGTTGCCAAAGTCAGCTTTACTGGTCAAGTCAGCACTGGCCAAAAGGTTGCAGCCTCGGCAGCTGGACGCCTGAAATACGTCACCATGGAGCTGGGCGGCAAGAGTCCCCTTATCGTGCTCCCTGACGCCGGTGTCGAGGACGCGGTCAACGGAGCCATGATGGCCAACTTTTACAGCACCGGGCAAGTGTGCACCAACGGTACGCGCGTATTCGTGCCCGAAGACATGAAGGTCGAGTTTCAGCGCGTACTGCTGGAGAAGCTGCGATATGTGCGGATGGGAGATCTTATGGACCCCAATACCAACTTTGGTCCGCTGGTGTCCAAGGTTCACTATGATAAGGTAATGGGTTACATCAAGCACGGCATTGAGGTTGACGGTGCTACCTTGCTGTACGGCGGCCTTGACAAGCCCTCCGTTCTCAAAGACATGAAGAACGGGTTCTGGATCCAACCTACTGTCTTCACCGACTGCTCAGACGAGATGAAGATAGTCAAAGAAGAGATCTTTGGCCCTGTCATGTCCATCTTGACATACAAGACTATCGACGAGGTTGTCGAGCGAGCGAACAACACCCCCATGGGGCTAGCCGCGGGAGTGTTTACTCGGGATATCAACCAGGCACATGCAGTGACAGCGAAGTTGCAGGCTGGCATCACGTGGATCAACACATGGGGCGAGAGCCCGGCCGAGATGTCGGTTGGAGGATGGAAGATGAGTGGAATGGGGGTCGAGAACGGACGGCGAGGACTCGAAGCATGGGTCCGGAACAAGAGCACACTGGTCGAGAATGGCGGTTCCGTGGCCAGCGTGTTCTGTAAGCTGTAGATGGAATGGGGGCCATAGCCGATATCCAATCGGGCCATTTTGCCTGGATGCATCGGACGAGATGATGTGGATCGTAACAAGGCGCACGGAGTGACATAACAATCTTTGAAGCTTTCTGCCCGTTTAGGGTTGCGTTGGTGAGGGCTCGCTACCCCAAAGGGCGGTACAACACCGGCCGATGATCGATCTGTCACAGGGGCACAAAGCACGCCTCGGAAGCGCAACCGACGCGGCACCCCCACGGTCTACGGCCATCAATTCAGATTCCAGGCCACCTGCTATCAGCACTTTGTCGGAATCCACTGCCAAGCGGGCCGCCAACCCGTTCGTTGGGTGTGCGCCGTGTGCGCCGTGGGCAGCAGACGTCGCGGCAAATTGCAAGTCGCAGGCAATGCCGCGTGCAGAGCTATCGCAAAATGGCAGAATCCTCGAAGAGTAGCGCTGACGGTCGCATCAAGCCCGGACCCGAACAATTGGTGTCGCTCTACGTTGCATTGCGCTTGTCGGCGTGGATTTGGGGCTTGCGTGTCGTTGAAACGGCGGGATGCGGGAGATGGCCGTGATGGGCTTGTCTTCGACGAGTCGGAGGCGTGGTGATCGGATGCAGACCATGGCCTCACAGAACCATCCCAAGAAGAATCAAGGCAACTAGCTTGTGGCCGTTAGCATCTCCGGTCTGTCAATGACGCTCTTCTCCAGGTGAGCTCGCCGCATCCCGCCGTCGTCAGCGCCCTCCGTCATGAGGATCACGCTCCGGGAGTCCTGTAGGTACACCGCGCACACCAAATACTCAACCACCAGCTAATTTCCCCACAGTATATTCGGCCTGATAAGTCAATCAAAGTGCGGGCGCTGCATCGCACGCCAGACGCATCTGTTAGCAGCACCAGCAATGTCCCAACACGTCCATCGCCCCCATCCCTCCCCGACCGCAATCTATCCCACACGCCGCCCACACACTCCGTCTAGATGAGGGCCATCTCGCACACCACGGGTCGCAACCGCCCGGTCGCCCAGCCCGCCACGGCTATCAAAATTGATGAAGCCCCCATTTCGTCCATAGCCCTCCCCATTGTCTATCCTTTCTCACGCTCTCATCCGCCACAGAGGCATAGGCTCGGACCCTTCACCCCGAAAGCGTGCGCAATGCCCTCTCCCCAGTCCGTCGGCTCCGATTCAGCGAGTGCACCCGTGCCCGCCGATATTGATTGCCGTCGAAATTTTACGCAGAGTGTCTGCGAAGTGAAGTGAGAGCGAGGCATATTGCCCCTCCTCCAGACCACCCCACACAAGGCCACCACCCCCCCTCCCTCCCCGCTCGATATCACCTTCGGCCGGCTCTGCGCTATTGCTCATATGCGCGTGGGCTGTCTAATATGCCCAGCGCCTTTAACCTACTTCAAAGTGCTTGAAGCATCTCCCGCCCGGCCACCGCCCCTTGCCTTTCGCTTTTACTCTTTGCTTTCCTGCTGTAAAGCCACTGCTGTACCGCTGCCACTGCTTGTTTTTGATGAACCTACTACGCAGTATGAGAGAATGCGCATTGTTTCTGTCCTCCTGTTGAGCGGCGTGTGTAGAGGCAGTGCCGCGCTTATACCTGCTCCAAGTAAGTGACAACCGTCTCCAGCCTCGTCTCCACTCTCCCCCTCTCATCATCATGCAACCCGCCGGCAATTCCACCACAGCAGCACCTCTAACGATGAAAAGGAGCCCATATCAACTACGACATCTCCCGCCGTCCAATCCGGACCCACCCCGCCGCCCAACCGACAACAATGGCCATCTTCCCGCGCTCTCCTCTAGACCCGGCCCCACCCTCACCTCCACTCCCCTCCTCCGCTGCCACCTCCGCCTCGCCAGTACAAGTACCCTCCCCTGCCGACCCCAATAGCGACATCCCCCTTTCGCCAGACGCTGTGGGCGAGCCCTTCAACCAAGACGAGCTGTCCTACCCCTTCGAAAGCTACACACCTTCGGAGCCCATCCCAGACCCCGCCAGTAATTGGCCCGAAGCCCAATTAGGGCCCGAATCGCAAGTCGGTAACGAACCGAACGACCTAAGCAACTACCAGTGGGAAGTCGTAACCGCGCTCCCCACGCTCCCTGCCCTCCCTCGCGCCACCAACACCGTTCCTAACGGAGCCAACGCCATCGGGCCGGAGCGCCGGCCCAAAATGATACCCGCGGAGCCGGCTCCCGCTGCCGCCGTGGCCGCATCACCAACCCCCGACGCACGGAGCATGGAAATCGTGGGTCCGACAGCCGCACACCCGGACGACGCCTACATCACGGCTGTCCCTATGGCCATGGTACATAGCGAATATGGCTCTCAAACCGGCAGCCACATCATGCAACCCGGAGACAGCCTGCTCGTCGCCACTGCCTCTCCCGCCGCGATGCCCATCTCTCTCGCCATGGGTGGCGCAAATCCCAACCCTCGACTCGCCACTAAGGCAGCTCCTACGCCGGTCATCCAAGGTGCTACTTTCGCTGCGGGTGGGAAGACGTATACCGCCTCTGTTGACAAGGACCTCAATATTTTGCTTGATAGCTCCACCCTCAAACCTGGAGGACCTGGAGCGACCCTCGGTTCTGGCGCCGCCATCGTCAGCGTTGTGCCCGGCGGCGCGCTTGTCGTCGATGGCGGTACGCTGACTATGTCCGCTATTCGTCCCGTTCTCACGGGTGCGGTACTGACGCTACATGGTGCCGTGGTGACAGCGACGCAGCGCGGGTCTGGCGCTGGAGAGCTCGGTCAGGTGCTCGTTGTGGGCGCGGCGACGCTAAGCTCGGGAGGTCCAGCGGCGACGGTGTTCGGGGAACACGTGAGCTATGCGCGTGATGGGGTTCTGGTAGGAGGAAAGCATGGGACGCCAGGAACAGCGGTGCCGATTTCAACGATTACTGAGGAACTTGTGTATCAAAACGGCCCGGTGGCGAAGTACTCCGCCTCGATCACGAGTATGCGCGCAAGCGTGACGAGTAGCCTCGCTCGGAGTGGAGTAGCGCAAGTGGGCGGGGCGGGGCCGAGAATGGAGGGATTTCTGGGCACGTGGATGCTTGGAATGGTGCTCCTGGGGTGGATATTCAGACTCTGGACGTGAGATTGAGGGATGTCGAAGAGCGGGCGTTTCTGGCGCGGGCTTGGCTAAGCCTGGGATGATTGCATTTCCAGCGGTCTTGGGCGCTAAATTCCCAAGAGGTGGTAGTGAGAGGGCCCGCTTGGGCGAAGGCTCAGGGCTGGGAGACGGCGCGACGCTGATGACTTGATCGGAAGTGAAGGCTCTGATGCGTCTAAGGGGGAAAGGGCGCTGGTCGCTTGGACGCTCCCCTGAGGGCTGTCCATAAAAGATCTATGATACCCATTATGAGATGGTGGTCCCTCTGGAACACGACAGATTCTCATCGAGGCCTGTATTGCTGGGGCGACGGTTAATAGTTAGCGCCTTGACCAAATATGGGCATCACATCTTCAAGATTGGCGATATGCCAACTTATCAAACCAAGCAAGTTATAGAGTACGAGCTCTACTTTCAGCAGTAGATTTGTTGATGCCCCCAAACATCCGTTCGAGCACTTTGACGTGCATTTTTAGGGGAAGTGTGGAAGAGCCAGGTTGAAATGATCGTGTTCCTTGCTGTGAAGTCGCCTTAGCCAATTAGCAAGCAGCATCACGCCCGCCCTTGCGCGGCCGACGCGCCAAGGCTGACGCTTATCCAGACGACATACGACAAACCATCTCGCAGCGTTTGACAGATTCACCCTACGTTGTATAATGGAAGAGGACGCGTTAAAGTCCGCTTGTATGAGGAGATACTCGACTCAATGAGGGCTATGATGCCTTTTCAAAGTTGGCTCGTGAGCAACGACAGTCAGCGGAGATGTTGGGGCAATGATGCTTCATCCCATCATTGAACCGGTCGTGACGATGACGGTGTTTCCCTTTCCTTAAGTCAGCGCATAAGTCACTGCTAACTCTGCGATGATACTTTAGAGGAGGTTTTTTCTTTTAGCGATGCCTTTAAGCTTTTTGGAGCCATGGCACCGAAGCTAAGAAGAGTCGTGAGTTGCAAAGGATGTCGATCGTCGAACAAGCGGCCCGGGATATGATGGACACACGGAAGTGGACGGCATGAGACAGAAACAAAATGCACGCAGTTGGTGAAGAAGTTGAGACGTGAGAAGCAAAAGAGAGGAGGAGGAGATGTGGGTAGAGAGGAAAAGAAGATGGCAGAAAAGGTTAGACGAGGTGAAGTGAAGTGAAGCATCAAACAATCGGCAGGACCCATCGCAACTTCCCCTTCAACCCCCCGTCACTGGCAGGCGCCTGGATCAACGCGACACCACAACCATCCACCTTGGCACTTTGGTATAATCCTCTACTTGTTGACTACCCCGCTTTGCACCAACTCTTGACAATAGGAAGCTCTCCCCGCTCTCTGCTTCTCCCTCTCCGTTAACCACTCCTGCTCTCCCTTTTGTTCACCACCTCATTATTCCTTACTGCCCCTTACCTATTTACAATGACGAGGCCTCCAGAACAAACCAAGTTCAATGCCCTGCGTGCAAAATGGGATCACAATCAACGCCGAGACAGCAATGCTCCCCCGCTAGCTTCAATGCATGCATTAGGCGATACAAAAAGTGAAGGCCATGGCGACACCGAGAGACATTCACCCCACGACAACCGGAAGAGGACACCAAGTCGACTGCACCGCTTTGGCTCCTTCTCTCTGTTTAGCGGTGCTCTCAACTCCCTCAAACCGAAGCTCCTCAGCCGCAGCCACAAACCCGAGAGCAAGCCATCGTCGACCTCGGCGTCGACAACAGCACAGAGCGACTCGAGCAAGACCACTACGGCGAGTCTCAGGTCTTCACCGCAGTCGACTCCTTTAACCATGCCGTCTGCGCCTGCGCCTGCGCCTGCGGCCGCCTCGATCACGGTCTACTCTGCGAGAACTCCTTACGAATCTATGGGCCCGCCGCCCCCAAAGCTGCCACGGAACAATTCAACCAGCTTTCTTCCCGTCCCTGTCAAATCGGCGAGTACAACGTCTCTAATCCCCCCGCCGAGCGTGAGAACTTTCCCGCAGTCTAAATCCACGAATCTCTTGCCGCGTTTGAAATCGTCGACTATAGCGCCTCCACCGCCCCCGGAAGAAGCGCGCCTGGTGCGCCCTTTGAGGGTCTCGCTTCCGCCTCAGAGTGGCGCTTCCCTCCAAGCATCTTTGAACCAGGCGCCGCGGCAGTCTTCGCGGCATCCTTCTCGACAGCCGTCCCTGCAACCGCAGCAGACTCCCCGGAAGCCATCCCAACGGTCTTTGCAGCCGTCCTTCAGACAGTCTTCCCAGCGGTTTGGCCAGCAGACTCCAAGACATCACTCTCAGCGGTTGGCTCAGCAGCCTCCCCGTGAGCCATCTCAGGGAGTTGGACAACAGCTTCCGAGACAGTCATCGCAACAATTTCCGCAGCAGCCTTTAGAGCCGCCCTCCCAACAGTTTCCCAGACAGCTGCCCCTGCAGCAGTCTCAGCAGCAGTTCAAGAGGACGTCTAAACCGCTACCCCAACAGCGGGCTCCGAATAGAAGTCGGATACCGACACCTGTAGGCACCGCGCGGGCCTATGCTTCTGCGCTCAAACAGGATGATCCGAATGCTCCGCCAATGCCCCGTCCCCTCCCAACTATTCCCCGATCCAAGACGGAACCGAATCTCATTAGCGCCACCTCTCGTAAGCCCCCGGTCCCGAACCGCTCACACATTCCACCGGCTCTCCACTCGGAAAGTTCCCTCTTGGGGACAAAGTTGGAGGACGATGATGGTAGCATCAGCCCTAAGACTCTTAGCAAGCGGCTATCCGACTACACCTGCGCCGATGTTGTACAGAATAAGCGCCAGGAGATGGACTCGAGCCCGACTATGAGTTTGTCGGGGAATCAAAAAGGTAAATATTTCATTGGTCAAGAGCATTTCGTTACCAAGAGGAGCCAACCGCCAGGTCACGTCTCTCCCAGAGCAAAGGCGCTGGAGTCAAGGGTCAAGCAACCTCCTATAGCCGCAAGGCCTTCGCGTGGAGAACCGAGCGCAAGACACCAGCGCTTTTCTTCTTCTCATGATATCACTCATCACAAACTCCTGGCGCCTATTCAGCCTACAAGCCCTCCAGCCTCTGACTTACGGACATATATAGCTCCCCAGGATTTCGTGCCCCCCCGCCGGCACGAGTCGCTCCCACACATTAGCAGCGCGCATGCGACCGAGGAGGACGAGCTCCCTCCTTTCCTACACTTTCTCGATGCCGATAGCAGTCCGCCAACGCGCGCCACCGACATTGATCGCTCTCCAGCGCTGCATGACACCGAACCTGAACTTGAACTCCCGCCGCCACCCCCCGTAAGTTGTGGTACCTCCATCATTCAACTATACTGATATCACAGATCGAAACCGAGCAGCCCACGGCCTACTGGGCCGGCCGCTTCACGTCCATGCGCGACAATATGCTCAACAGCACCTTCGACATGGAAAATCGCCCGCGCGATATAGGAGACCTGAACCGGCGCATTCCGGGCTTGACCAACTACGAGCAGGGCATCAAGGACGTGTTTGACCGGCTGGAGGGCCTGTGCATTACACCGCCCGCACACCGCAGCCTGTGTATGTTCCGAAATTCCTACGCGCGGAAGAATGGGATGCGCTTCCTCGAGCGCCCGCTTCCGCCTCTGCCGCGCAGTCCGGGTGATCGGCCGAGTCAGTCGTCTGAGGAGCAGCCGGTGCAGCGGGAGCGGCGGTTCTCACTGCTTGGGCGTATGGCGAGGAAGGGGCGGAAGGTGAGTGGGGACGAGCAGCGAGAGATGCAGGCTTAGTAGATGTGTTGGGTGCTTGGTGTTCGGGCGTCCTTTCTCCGGCTGATTTGTGGCGTGAGGTTGGAGCATATGTGTACATCTGAACGGTTACCCTAGATATCGATACACCTGCACTGGAGTGGCGCGCATTAGGCATTGAAGTTGATGAGATCTGCAAAATCTGAGCGATTTGTTGCTATGTAATCTTCCTATTCCACTGCCACCCACTCCTCGTCCGAGTCGGCGAACATGTCTACAGCCCTCGGCCTCTGCCGTCTGCCTTCGCCGGGCTTGTTCATGAATGAGAAGCCACCTCCCATAGCTACCGGCCTAATATCTTTTGTTTCAACCGCTGGCGAGGCCCCTGTCGCAGGAGGAGCTTTCGTCTTATCGCCTGTAGGAACGCCTGCAGGAGTTCCAGCTTCCACGTCCATCGGTTCACCATCAACGTCGTCCAACGGCTCGCCGTCCACATCCTCGTTCATGGGCTCGCCATCGATGTCATCGGCAATCGGCTCGCCATCGACGTCTTCCCCAATCGGCACCCCGTCAACATCCTCAATTGCCTCGCCATCCACATCCTCCTCAACGGGAACCGTCTGCGCCTCCACCGCCTTCCATTTACTCTTCGCCGCCCTGAGCGCCTCAAGCTCTTTTTCCTTGTGCTGTTGCCTAATCCTTTCCCGTAGCGTAGGCGGGGGATTGGTGAACCCAGTGACAAACTGCTTGTGCACATCGCCGTCGAACACGCAAGACGTCTCCCAGAACTCGAGTAAGTTGAGCACTTGCGCCTTCCAGCGGTCGGCCTTCATCTTGCCCCACCCCATCTCCTTGGCTACTCGGCCGAGCCGCTCGAATACGCGGCGGGACTTGAGGCCCCTTTCGAAAAGCTGCCGGTAGCGCCAAGCGCGGGTTACGCCGGAGCTACTGCTTGCCGCGAGGAGGTCTGAGATGATGTACAGGCCTATGATTTTAGCGGCGACCATGTCTTCACGCTGCTTCTCCTCGAGGGTCTGCAGCGCCTTTCCCGAGCCGGCGTCCCACAGCCTGACCGTCCTGTCCC